>VZTG01007349.1:1885056-2007392 GCA_013397845.1 Melanocharis versteri | reverse complement strand
AGGTGATCCTACCCCTCTACTCAGCCCTGGTGAGGCCACATCTGGAGTGCTGTGTCCAGTTCTGGGCTCCTCAGGACAAGAGAGACTTGGAGCTCCTGGAACTGATCCAGTGGAGGGCAACAAAGATGACGGAGGGACAGGAGCACCTCTCTTATGAGGAAAGGCTGGGAGAGCTGGGCCTGTTCAGCCTCAAGAATAGAGAACTGAGAGAGAACCTGATCAATTATATAAGTATCTGAAGTGAGGGTGTCAAGAGCTAAGAGCCAGGCTCTGCTCAGTTGTGCCGAGCAGCAGGACAAGAGGCAATGGGCAGAAATGGATGCACAGGAAGCTCCACCTGGAAATGAGGAAGAGCTTCTTTACTGAATATGTGAACATGCAATGGTACAGATTATAAAAAAAAATATTTTTCTGTAGAAGCACAATCTCTTCACAAGGCTCACTGCCATATGTCTAGCGTCTGTAGGCATAAAGAGGGATGCCTAGATATGGTTATTTTTTCTCTTTCTTAAACTGTTCTTCAAGACAGATATGTTGAAAGATTCAGATTCTGGACATGCTTTCATCGGTCAATTGTATTTTGTGGGGCAGCAAAAGAAAGTCCAATGTCTAAAATTATGCAAGAAGAATCCTCACATACAATTTTTTGCACTGAACTTTTTTTTTTTCTTGAGAAATTTTAAACTCATAACACATGGATAACTAAAAAAATCATTGCATTTCTCTAAAAGTTATAAAATATTTTATTAGTGTTTATTAGTTTAACCTGTATTATATAATAGTTAAAACATTTCAGATAGAGTGAAGGAAAACACTTTGAGGTTGTTGGAATATGACAAGAAAGGACATGAAGAATTGTCTTCAGGTATTATAAGCAATTACAGCCTTTTGAGAAATGGATCAGATTTCATCTCAGAGCTATTTATCTGCCCTCATACTCTGTCATATTGGAAGGCTGTTCCACAATATTAGCACTTTGACAGCTGGAAAATATCAGTTTCTCTCTCAACTACATTCATGATTAGTGTATAGCAGTTGCTAGCAAGTGTTTAGTTTAATTCTTCTTCCCTTCTTTCTTTGTAATATCAGTTTGAAACAATATATTTTGATATTCCATCCTAGCATTCTTTTTCATATTGAAATCTCAGTGACACAATAATAATCAACATATTTGGGGTTTTCTACTTCCTCTTTCATTATTACTGACATTTTCCTGGTTTATAACAAAATTTGTTCTTATTAATCTTTACATATTATACTTTTACGTATTGTGCATATTGATCTTGCATTTCTTCTTATTCAGTTTAGTCATTCTGTTATTACCATTCTTGGTGTCATCATTTTTTGGTGACATTTAGATCTTCTGAAGTAACAGTAACTACTAGTTTTGTATCATATCCGCCAGATTCATCAGTGGTAAATTAAGTAATGTGTCTTTGAGGAATATGGGGTTTTTTTGTTTTTCTCCCTTCTCCTCTCAGTACAATTTTCAGTTGGTTTCCCTTCCCACGTATTACCTCTGAGATAACATTAGTTTTCTATTCTTGCCTCTCCACTGTTGTTTCTATGGAATGATAATTTTGACCTAGACAAATTCTAGTCATTTTGTTGATGCAGAAATCAGTAAATCCTATCGTCATTGAAAGTTAATGTTTCTGACTTGCATCAAAAATTGAAGATCAATAGGTTTCAGTTTATTTGTAAGGAACAGTTAAAAACCCCTAGTTTTAGGACAATCCAACTTAATAAGAAAAGTTCTTCTGTTTTTAAAGTTGGGATACAGTTCTGTCCAACACATGTGAAGCCCATAGGGCAAAAATAACCAAGATTTTTCATAAATGTATTGTGAATCTGAGGACACAAACTAGTCCTTTTAAGAAAGCAGGTTTATGAAAGGCAAATTAGGATAAGCAAGGCTGGAAAGAATTTAATAAGTTTAACTGTAACTAATTATTAAGAACTTTAAAAGTTTCTAGAATCTAGAAAAAGACTTGGTCAGAGAGTTATTTTGAGTACATATCTCTTGACAATCTTTTTAGCTCACTCTTTAATAGATGTTTGAGTATGATCAGCTGAATTCTTCTATCTCTAGCAGATAGGATTATTTTGCCCATAATTAGCTATCTAGTACTGTTTTCCAGATCTAGTACTGTTTTCCACTCAAACTTACAAAGTGTCTGAAATACAGAAAAAAATTTGGTTAGCAAGTATTTTAAATATATAGTTCTTAAATTTCTACCCATTTTTCATTTTATTTAATAGTCATGAGTGAAATGGATGAGTATAGTATTAACCAAAACTATATATGGCAGTTTGCCAGCACAATCAGAGTAGAAATATCTGTCGACAGTTCTCCAAAATTTAGGTGTTAATTGTTGTGGTTCATATGAACCATGGTCTTATAAGTATTCCCGAGTCACTTTTAACATCTGACCATGAAAACTACTGAAAAAATTTGTTTAAAGCATGTTTGTATCCAAAGATACCTTGGCACCAAGGTGTGAAAAAAGATTTGTACTTCAGCATACCCTTTTAAATCCCTACATCTCAAAAAAATTATTCACATACTTTAATTTTCAAGCACAATTTTTTTGTTTATATCTTGACTGAAGACCTTCAAAGACCTACCCATAAAAATAGCAGTTGAGGAGCTGAAGGGACACCACCACCCCACACCCTCCATCAGAGAAATAATTTTTATCTTAGTAATCAGATGTTAATTTGCCATTTATCTTCCCAAGCAAATGCTTCACTGTTCTGTTAAATTTTACAACTCACAGCATGGTCTAAGCTGCTTTATGGACAACTGTAAAGATACATTCCAGAGAGAAACAGGAAAGATATTTGTGGCCACATGAAAGCCACCCTTTCTTTGGGAAGTGTTTGAAATTTTTTGACGCTAAAATATCAGGAGTGTTGTTCTGGATAGGAGCATCAGAGGTCCTGCAAAAATCCATTCCTCTTGAAGCTGTTAGGTGCAACATAGATACTGTGAAATATCTGGAAAACAAATCTGTGGTACTATGAGACGAAAACAGCATTCATCAATTCATTTTTCAGTGCCAGTTTCTATGCATCTCAGAAATTATTACACTATTTTTCATTGTTCCTTCACAGATGATAATGGAATAATAAATTCAGCCACTGATGCTAAATACTTGCACAGTGGAATCTGCCAAAATCCTGAATTAGCTGAGCTAACATCTGTTAAACTTCAGGTGTAAAATAAATTTCCTAAAGTATAAATAAATATAGCTCTGAATATGCTTGGAATTATTCTGTATTATATATGCTTCCTTAGTCAGACAAATGTTTGTACTTAAAATTGAACCATAGTCACACGATACTACTCGCAGTCTTGTTTAAGATGCTCAATGATAAATAAGATGCTTAAGCTCCATTCACTGCTATTTTTCTCCTGCTTGAGCACTGCTCATTGTTCACTTTTAAAACTCATTGAGAGCAGGTAATAGTCATGCATTCTGTGTCAAAAAATAAAGCTGCATATCTCGTAATTCAAGACGATTTTGCTTGTAATGCATATATTGTGTCCTTTACTGAACTATAACAATCTTTACAGATTAAATAAATGTGTGAGAAGCTGATTTATTTCTCTGTGGTTATGTCACAATGAACTAGTAATTTAATTTGGGTTACAATTTCATCTCTCAATAGTCTCCTAATAGTGTTTCCTTTATATCAGTAATAAGGTGCAGTGCAATCAGTTAATACAATTTTTATGCAATACCTTTATTTGTGTCCTGTATACAGTGTTCTACACAACCTATCATTGATAGGATCTTGATTTACCTAACTAACCATCAGCTACAACAATTGCAGGCAAAACGATTGTGTGAAGGGGTTGGTACCTCTAGTGACAGCCATGGGTGGTTCCACCATAGCTGCCGAGAAGGAACTAACCTCTGTGGAGATGAGACATCTAAAGATAAGACACCTTACTCCTCCCCAGCACCAACAGTCACATTTTGAATAGCACCTTGCCTTTCATCAGGCATTCAGGAAACAGAATTCAGGTTTTGGCAGTGCCTGATGGACAAGCAAAAATGGCAACTTTTTACAAATCCTGACTTCTACCAGACCATTGCACTCATAGAAACTGTAAAATGTGTTCTCATAACTATCATCATTATCTTTAATATCCCTGAAATAATAGAAATTAAAATTATGCCCCTGAGAATGTGGAAAAAGATATTAGAGTGACTAATAGACATTAAGATTTCTCTGCATAGGCATATAAATTAAACAGAAACATGACAAATGTGACTATGGAAGTATTCAGAATTCATAGGAAAGAGTAACTGCAAAATGGAAATATATTTAATATACAGTAAAGTAATCAAATGCAAATATTTAGCTGGGGAACACCAGAGTCTTGAAAGTATAGTCAGATGGTAGAAGAATGCAAAGAAAATCAGCAGAAAGCATGAAGAGACCGATAAAACAGATCAGTCTATCTTGCTTGAATTTTTCAATGAAGAAAAAACAGTATTGTAGGATTCTAGCAGTCATTGATGTAAAGTTGACAATAAATTGAATACAACAAGGAGCGTGGAACACAGTTGCTATCAAAAAAAGGGTGTTTCCTAACTTTTTTTCAAGGATACAAGTTTTTTTTTCCCAAAAGTTCAAAATAATATTTGGCAATTTACTATAAAATTGTGACTCATATCGTCAAAGGACATTTTGTAAAGACATAAAGGTTGTATGTACTGAGAGATTTGCACTGCCTGTTGCCCCATTTGACAAAAATATACCAGAGAAAAGTGGGAAGTAGTCATGTGTGTAACATGACAGAAGGTTAAAGGTTTTGAATGAAATTTGGAGGTCTAAAAATTTTCCAAATCTTGTGCACTATCAGTGTAAATTTCCATTAGGAAATGAAGATAACAAAATCAAGTATCTAGATTTCAAGAAACAGTAGTGAATCAGTTCTAGAGGTAGCCTTGGTTAAAATCTTCCACATTAGAAAAACTAACTGTTCCCAGAACACTGTTAGAATTATTCAAAATTGTCTGACTGAAACTTGACTGAAAGGAATGTTTGCGTAGACACACAAAGCATGGAAAATGTCGGCCCAAACAAATATATTTTGAATACGAGACACAGATCTTTGTGATTATAATATAATATTATTAAAGTCTTTTTGTTTTGTATAAATTTTGGTGAAGGCTTCCTAATAGGTGTGATTGAGCACACTGAATAAAAAACTACTGAAAAAAAAAGTTAAATATATTTGATAATTTTATTTTATTTTTTTAAATTTTCATTTCATTTCATTTTATTTCATTTCATTTCATTTATATACATGGTCTGAACTATATAAAGATAATATCATTATCATTGTAGATCAACTACACAGGAATGATACTGACAAACATGGAGTATCTGTCACCAACACTGAAAAATAATAAATTAACAGGAGCATTTAGTTATATTTTAGTTGAGTATTCTTGATTAGTCATGAGATTGTTTTTTACTGTGAATATTTCGTTCGAATTCAAAATTCCTTTTTCTTTCCTTTCTATGTAAGAAGCAACTTATGTGGTCCTGATCAGTATCCACTGAAAGAAATGTTTTCTCTTTGCTGGCAAAAGTCTAGTTATTTCTTCCCTCCTGCTCCTTCTTTAGCATTTCTGAGAAATTAATTTTATAGCCAATCTGCCAAATGTCATGCTGCCTTAGAAAACTTTCATTGTTATTTACATTGTACAGTTTGTTTGCTTGTTGGCTACCGGGTTGTGTGGGTTTTTTGAGCTCTAGTTATAAAACACTCATACAAGAACTTGTCCCTCAAAATCCCTAAATAATTTTTTGTTTGACAAGACAGTCTATACGCTTGGTTGCTACTAATGTTCTTTCCAGCACAATTAAAGTTTGTGTCCTTAAAACATGGTTCTTAGGTTTAGACTATAAATCTAATAATTACTGAAAAAGCTGCAACATTATTTTTCTTCTGGAATAATGTAATAGGCAAACTGAGCAAACAACTTTCTTAGTGAAAAAAATGCCACAAGAGGCTTCAGTAATCTCATTTTTCTGTATAGTCCAACAGATAATATGACCTTTTCTTAATTTTATACATTTAAGGGGCATCTACAGATGCATTTAGAATGACTTGGACTGACTTTTTACCTGCCCTTGCTTGATCAACCTTAATTTCTACTCTTAACAGCTATGTTTAGGAAGTCATAATGACATATGTGATTATGTAATAGAAAATGTGATATCCAGATATGTGGTAAATATGAAAAATACCCTACTTTCTGTGCAATATACTCATAGAAAATAACATATATACAGTCCCTAGAATAATTTGCAGTTAGAGTTGTGTGTGATTGTACTTAGAGCACAAAAACTTCCCTTTAGAAGACTGTTTCCAGCTACATATAAAACTGTATCAATATTTAATTATTCAGAATATGATTTTCCATGCATGGTATCTCTTCAGTTTCAATTTATTAAAGCGCAGGGAAAAGTGGTTGAACTACTCCCAAAAACAAAATAAGCAAACAAATTAGGTACAAGCGGAATACATCAAATGAATCTAGCTTTACCATGATTTGGAACCAGGTTAGGAAATTTTGCAGAGGGATCAGACACCTGACAAGAATCGATCATTTACTGTGCTGGTGACCTCTCCCTTCAGGTATGAAATCAAGACCTCTCCCTTCAGTTATTTATATACACCAATGAGATTCCCCATGAATCTTCTCTTCTCCAGGTTAAACAGTCCCAGCTCCTTCAATCTTTCTTCACAGGAGTGATGCTCCAGTCCTTTTATCGTCTTAGTGACCCTTTATTGGAGTTTCACCTGTAGCTGCATCTCTCTCTCATACTAAGAAGCCCAGAACTGTAACTTTCACCATTTCTTACATGGTCATCTGTCACATCAAGCAATTTCTCAGGTCATGTCCAACAGTTTTGCACGTTAGTTTAAATTCTGACATGGGATATAATCCTCTGCCTGTAGTCATATCACATCTGGTGTCATTCCAACACTACAATGTATCCAAAGCACCTGTATGAGCCTGACAATTCATCTTCAAGGTGAGTAAGTCTCAACTGATCAATAGATTTCCCCAATCAGCTGAACTGCTGTCCAGATTCCATGAACAATTTAACTTGGTGATTTGATTCACTTGCCTAATCAGAGGCATATAGTATCCTGTGAGATTCCCTAGTGTATGCACAGCGTCTGTGTTATCCAGCCAATTCAACAGAGAAGTAAGGTGACACAGAATATCTAAGCCGTTCTCGAACAACACCAGTAAGCCAGGAAACAAAAGCAGCATAAAAGGTGTTTTAAACAGATTAATGGCAGCTTAATTTATATTTTATTCACATTATTCACATTTATAGCTGAACTTACACTCTGCCCAAGTTTTATAGAATTACTTTACTTGCACCTAAGTCTGTATTTTAATCTAGACCCAAATTCTGCCTGAAGAATAGGACTGAGACTCCTAAACAGAGGGACGTATCACCATTTTGAATGCAAAATATTCTGTCTAGTCTCTACTTTTTGCTCCAGAAGGGTTCTAATTTACTTCAGATCTTGTATTGCATTTGTACAAATGTCTGGTTGGAGGTAACAATGTAATTAAGTCAGAATTTTTACTTGAGGGTTCCCTTGATAGCTTCAAATATGCCAATTTCATACTCATAATACAGTGTTTCACATCAGTGTCATGTCCTTTGCTTCTCTTCTACAAAAAATAACTTATGTTACAGCTAATAATGTACTAATTTTTCACCGGCCTTAAAATTTGCCTTTAAAACATAGACATGAATGTTTTTCTAAGTGAGTAATTGCTCTCAAATGCTCTTTTTTTCCCTGCTTTGTTTTTAAATTATACTAGTCCCTACTTAAACATAATGACTTTTTCATCCATGGTTTACTCAGACAATATTGGAATTAATGTTAATTTAAGAAATTATTCCAGTGTACATGGAGTTATCTAAACCAATATATTTTCTCGTTTAACATACATAACTGTGAGACCCTCATTTTTATATATATACAATGAAAGGAAAGGATTACTGTGCCACAACTTAAATGCAGCAGACAAAACTCTTGGAGGCTTAGACACATAAGCCAGTAGTCTGAACTACTAGTTCAGCAACTAGTGTTTTTTGAGAGAATTCCCTTGAATTATACATATTGGAGTATATCCCGTAACCTCCAGCAGCTGGTATAGAAGGCAGAACTCCAGCAGTTCTGTGCCATGACATCTTTTAACCCAAATCTCAAATGAGATGTTCATAATTAAGCAATCAAATTCCACTCATGAATCTGGGTAGTTAAAAATTCTCTAGTTTTTTGGATACTTTTACGCAACACCAAAAGCATTAGAGCTGTCTTAGATTTATTTGACTTAATGATACAGGTTTGCATTACATTTATATAAATTTAAGTTTGATCAGTACTTTAGTCTCTGAATTGGCTGTGCACCTGACAGTTCTGAAACAGAAGATGAGTGTTAATATGTCACTGAGATTTAACTAATATGTCTTAACTTTCATTAGACTGTGCTTACTGACTATCAAATTTAGAGATTTTAACTGGCTAATGCAGAGCTTGAAGAGCAAGTTTACATATTCCTGAAATCTATCACATAGAGGTACTTGGAATTTCAGTGACAAATATAGACATTTACAGTGTGACATATGTTTAGCTAATCTGGTCATTTAGAATGTCTTTATACTTAAAAGGACACATATCACATAATTAATTTCATCCAGATGTCATAACTTGAAAGACATATGAAATGTGCCTTAAAGGAATCTCTCTCCATTGACTGGCTCAGGTTACTGCTACTCTCCATCGAATAATCAGCACACCCAGGCTTCAATTAATTTTTACGCAAAAGCATCTCTGCCTTTTAAGGTAGTCCAAGTTATTCAAGCAGTTGGATTGTACTGGCAGAGGTGATTCTACTCCTGCATTGCTTTGTATCAGCGGTTGAAGACAAAGCTGTGAAATTTTGAAAGAGTTAAAACAGATGCCCATATATTTTAGGTAACTAAATTGTTCCACTTGAATAAGAGACGACTTCTGATTAAGACAAATTCAGATATCAGCAATGTAGATATGTATGTGTACGGTACAAATGTAGAATCTATTTTGTTGCCTGTGTTTAGACAACTAGTGGCATGTGAAATACCCTACAATGCAAGTTGATTGTCAGATGCCACTTAGAAGTGACTCGTGCTTCCCATTTGTGTTGCAATGACGGACATGGCCCGGGGAGGAAGGAGAGAACCGAACTCCGGAGGGACTCGATAGAAAAGCCATTGGATCTTAGCTGACCACCCACCAGGGCTATTGGCTAGATCCTAAAAACACACATTTCCTAAACAGACCTTTGGTCCTACGATAACAACGTCCAAAAACATCTCGCAGGTGCAAGATAGACAAATTATTTACAAAAGCTCGCTAGCTGTTTTGCAGCTAGTTCTGTGAGAAAGTGAGAATGCTCACGGACACAGGCAGATACTGAAAAATCTCTCTGCCACCAAGCTTTCAGCGTCCACACATTTGTCTCAGATCATAGATGATGTCTCCTGAAGATATGTTGAGATTCTGCAGTATCCCAGATGGCGTAAAGGGCCTTGCTGCTCAAGGACACACTGCTGTCTGCCTTCTCTGTGATGGCTTTACTTGATGGAGAACCCTTAGGTTCCCTGAGGAAAATCTTCCCACAGGTTCCCCATCTACCTTGCCACAACCTGGGAGTTTCACTGGCCTTGGTAACTGTTGTTTGACAGCAGTGAAACGATTTGGACAATATTTAGCTTGTATGACGATCTCAAGAAGAAAATAAACAGCAAATTGACATAAAATATTGTAGGAAAACAATAGAAAATGCATTTTCTGACACTGTATACAAATAATCAAGAAAGCTTATCTATGTGATCAGGCAGGACAATAGAACAGAATGCCTTATGTTACATTATTTCTTCAGTGGGTGCTTTTAAATCAGAAAGTAATGAAATTAAAAACCAATACCCAATGCTACAGAACTTCAATTCTAAATATTTTGAGCATTTGACTGTCTTAAAAACCTATTTTAAGAATCAAAAAAACCGCCAACAAACCAAACTGAATTTAACTGTTCCAGTGATTTAAGAAACAAAGGTTAAAAAAGATTTTGTTATATGTACTCCAGATAAACAATGACCAAGGAAGCACAGCTTCTAAGGGTAGTTCATCTTATTCATAGGTTGTAAACAAGAAATGAATAGAGTTGTTAAAGTTGATATATGTAAGCATAATTCAATGTAATCAGACAAAATGAGAAATTAAAATTAAGACTGAATGAGGAAATATTTGCTAACACTCAGATGTATTAGACATCTTCCCAAGAGAAATAAAAGAAAAACGAATGTTGGAGTGATTTAAAACCCAACTGGACAAAGCAGGTGAACCAGCATTAAGGTAGCCACAGTGTATCCTAATACATTCAAATGCAAACAATTTTGTGAGAAAAAAATTAAGAGGCACTAAGGTAGTTAGACGTGTGCTTCACACTGATATCCAGGAAAGCACTGGTTCTGGAACGCCAGAATCACTTCCTTATTTCAATTAATCAATTTTTTATATGACTCCAATTTATAAAATCCAGATTTGAATTAAAATCATGAGGCAATTTTGAGGTAAAGGCATAATCGCAAATGCCTGTCTACCTCATAAAGGAAAATCTAATTTAACATAACACAAATTTCAACTGAGTAATATCTTTAATACTATCAGATTTCAGCGTTTCTATAATGCAATTAGAATTTTAAGTTCTGAATGTAACAGGAGAAGCAATTAACAGAAATTTTATTTTCTTCTAACAAAACAGAGCTGAATTTCATCTTTGGGAAAAAAGTAAAAAACAAATAAAGCAACAACCGAAAAAAACATCCCACACCAAATCACAGATTAAATATGTAATTTTTTTATTAAAAAAACCTCTATCTATGCAAAACATGTGATCTAAGGATTTTTTTTTTATTTAGTTCCCTGATAACAATTGTAGCAGACCTTTATAAAACACCAAATAGATGCTAAAGAAAAGTGTATTGGTTCATAAAGTCTCTCTGTTAATTACAGAGAGAAAATTAATTTTCCATTTTGTTATCCAGTTTAACATGAATTTTCCAAATATGGGTGCAAAAGAAAAGTAATGTTTCCTCTTATTGTCTGGATTTCTGTTTGCATATCCATGGGTATCCTCACAGCAAGTCATTTAATAAAGTGGTCATTTACCATAGGATAAATAAATCTAAGATACTCTTAAATAGAAAGAATTTTTCTGTTTCCAAAGTTGCTGATGTATATTCACACTTACAAAAAATATTTCTATTCAATTAAAACATATTTATTTAAATTCAGTGATGAGAGGTGAGAAAGGTGAGAAAGTAATGGGAGAACTAAAAGACTGTTGTTTCACATATCTTCTAAAATAAAAATAATTCCATATAGAAAGCATTTAAACATGAGAAAGATATGTTTACATTCTACTTAGGTTCCGCTTGGAAAGGATTAATAGTTGCTCTCTTCTGTAATTAAAAAAAAAAATACGTAAACAACTGAGAAACAATGAACAAGGGAACTGTTAAAGTGTGATCTGAAATTATAGATAATTATCTGGGAAAGCTATGGAACTTCTTGTTTTATCCATACATTTTGATCAACTAAAAAATTCATGGACAGGAGACATTAAAAAAGAAACAAAGCTTTAGGGTTTTTAAGCCCTGAACTTATATCCAGAAATGCCTTTCAGAAAAGAGGGGTCTGCATAGATTTTTTTTCTGCTGACATTTTTTTTTGTAGTTCCAGACAAAAATTGAAGTCTACAGAGATATTCAGAAGCCTGTACTGTAATTTAAATCAAAGGGAGCAATCCCTTAAAATAAATCTTGTTTAATTATTCATTACCTGGGAATTCATGGGACTTTAAATTTCTGCCTGTAATATTATAATTTTTATAAAATGTTTCTATTGTTTTGACTGCTTGTTTTGGCTCTCACATCAGGAATAAGTGTACAGAAATTCTCAGGAGAAGGCATTTGTTGAATATAGATCTTCCATTTCTAAAGTAAATATTATGAAGGTGTAATTATTAGATAAAAGTTAAACAGTAACACTTTTTTCCCTTTTATAGATGTTCTTTAAAGAATGAATAGCTTCTCTTAATCTTTAGGTATTTATGGAAGCTTTAGTTATTTAACTAGATGAGTAGGTTTCAGCTTCCCAAATATGCCTATTTTGAGACAAGTAGAGAAAAAAAAATCAAAAAATATCTGTTCTGCCTCTTCTCTTTGGTGTCTCTGCTTGGCTATATGGGATCCACCCAAGAGTACTGACGGAGCTGGCAGAAGAACTTGCTGAACCACTGAAGTCACTTACCAGCAGCCCTGACTAACCAGAGAGTCCCAGCTGACTGGAAGTTGGTGACTATGACGCCCATCTGCAAAACAAGTTGGAAGGAGGATCCATATAACTACAGGCTTACCAGCCTGACCTCAGTGCTGGGGAAGGCAGCAGAGCAGACCATCTTGGGTGCCATCATGCAGCACATGCAGGACAACCGGACAATCAGACCCAGCCAGAAGAGGTTTGTGAAAGGCAGGACGTGCTTGACCAACTTGATCTCCTTCTATGACTAAGTTACACGCTTAGTGAAAGGAGGAAAGGCTGCTGTCTAGCAGGACTTTACTAAAGCCTTTGACAGTGTATTCCTCAGCACTCTCCTGTAGAAACTGGCTTCTCATGGCTTGGATGGATGCACTGTTCCAAGGGTGAAAGACTGGCTGTATGGCTGGGCTCAAAGAGTGGTGGTGAATGGAGTTAAATCCAGCTGTGGGCCGGTCACAAAATGGGTTCCCCAGGGCTCCGTATTTTGGACAACTCTATTTGATATCTTTATCTGTGATGTGGATCAGGCAATTGAGTGCTTGCTCAGTCAGTTTGCCAATGATATCAAGAAGGTTGAACCACTAGAGGGTAGGAGGGCTCTGCAGAGGGATCTGGACAGACTGGATCCATGGCCTAAAACCAATGGTATGAGTTCAATGAGGCCAAGTGTCAGGTCCTGCAGTTGGGTCACAACCACTCCAATGCAGTGCTACAGGCTAGGGAAAAAGCGGCTGGAAAGCTATTTATTAGGCTGTACCTGGCAACAAAAGGTAGATATCAAGCTCACACATGAATTCCTGCATCATAGAAGGCAACTTAAACAGAAATCCCAGTCCCTTGTTGTCTGGCTGTGGAATATACATCCAGTTTCCTCTATGACCAGTAGCTTCATCCCATCTGCTGCTCTGCAACATGCAGGCTTCTGAGGTCTCTTGTGAGTATCTTGTGATGACTGTCTGAAGGGGAACCTATGTTCAAGCAGCTGAATCATGTCCTTTACATCTTCTTGATATTTTGGGACAAGAGAAGATGATCTCAAGCTGCACCAGCGGAGGCTCAGGTTGGACATCAGGAAGAATTTCTTTACTGAAAGGGTGGTCAGACATTGGAATGAGCTGCCCAGCAAGGTGGTGGAGTCACCATCCCTGGAAGTGTGCAAGAAATGGCATGACATAGCACTTATTGTCATGGTCTAGTTGACATGGTGGTGTCCAGACAAAGGCTGAACTTGATGATATTGGAGACCTTTTCCAATCTTAATGATTCTATGATTACAATATAAGATACTAAAGGACTCAGTGAACTGATAGTTTAGTTATCCAAATAAATAAAAATGTTTAAATTTAAAATAAAGTGCAACTAAAACTAAGTAGGTATATATCAAAATTCTAAATATGAAGTAGAAAGTCTTGAACTCGGCGGAAGTAGTTTGTCTGGTTTATAAAGCCATTCCATCTTTAAAGCCCAGGAAAGACTGCTTTCAAGAACAATGATGGAAATCGTATATGCATTATCCTTTTCTGATTTTCTAAAAGCATAACCCCTATAACAAAGGGTTATTATTCTTCTCTTTCTACCTGATAAATGAAATAGGATTAAAAAGATTGAAAAAGCATAAAAGAATACAAATTCTTTTCCCCTGTATTCTAATATTCTCTCTAATAGTCTTTGAAATTCTAATCTCCTTCATGCCTCTAAGACAGAGTTAGGTAGAAGAAATCATATAAAAGAAATTATAAGTCACACGAGACAGTGTCAAACCTCCTCAGTATGCATTCTTGGGCTGAGATAACCCTTCAGGCATCTGGTAAAGAAAGTATGCTTTCCATCACACTTTGTAAAACTCACCAAGTAATTAGGAATACTCCAAATTTACAATAATTGCAACTGAAAGGAAACAGAAGCAAAATCCTCAGAACCCAAAAGTTCTGGGTAATGGATGGAAGGTTAAAAAACATCACGGATGTTCTCAGTTTAGTTAGATGGGAAAGACTATTTCTGATAATAAAATAGGCAACAGTATGAAACTTATTGAAAAGATTCATAATGGGAGTAAAGATATGGCTGGATTAGGAAACACAAGTTACTGTATCAACTTAATTGTGTTCCAATGTGGTGAAGGCAAACTACACTCTGTGCCATATTAATTAGCAAAAGCGTACCTGAATTATTGAGAGTAGTGATTATTCAGCATTGGTGAGGCCACACATAAAATACTGTTCATAGCTCTGTTCTCCCTATACAGGAGAGGTGTTGACAAACTGGAATAAGTCCAGTGTAGACCACCAAGGTGCTTAGAGGGTTGAAGCTCCTGCTGTATATAAGGAGAGATAGAGACAAAGAACTTGTCTTGCTCTGCTTTGAGAAGGGAAGATTAAAGGGAGATTGCTTTCTACAATAATTTAATGATGGACTGCAAATAAAACAGTTTCAGATGCTGATTGGATGATTCTAATTGGAAAGGGCTTAAACTGAGCTGCGGGTGGATTTTTTTTTTTATTTTTATTTTGTTTTTCAGAAGAAAAATAGTATATACTTAAAAAAAAAAAAGTTTGTAATCAGTAAATTTTAGATAAAAATGTGATTACTTGCTTTTAGATGGACTACACCACATATCCAGTAGCTTTCCTAAGATTAGAGAGGACACTTCATAGTTTCCAGACTCTGTTGTGGTTCAAATGGTTCCATTATAGTTAGCACTGATTTATCCTTAAGCTAGAAAAAACACGTATTTTCATAAACATACATGATATTTACTTATGGAAATAGAAAAGTGCTGTGGCTGAGCAGGCTAAGCTCTCAGGCTCACTTGCTATTATTCATGGGAAGGAAGAGACTGTTTTACTTTGCCATGGAAGGAGAACAGAGCTGGTGAATACAAACCAACTGTAGCTTTACTTTCAACACTAAAGAAAAGGCTCTTCATCAGATCTGTTATTCATGGGAGAGTTTCATCAGCAGAACTTCTGCAAGGAAAATTGAGCACATGGCAGAATGGCTCACAGTTTGGAAAATATGAAACAAGGACACAATAAATGGATTTCATGTCAAAGAATGAGACTATGCTCCACATTGACTGCTTTCTCTTGCCTTTAAAATAAGTGTGCATGTGTGTGTCTGTATATAAAGATACATAGTTTTGGGTTGGGTCTTTTTTTGGGTTTTGGGTTTTGTTTGTTTGGTTTGTTTTTTTTGCCTGATTTTTATTGTTTGGGGCTTTTTGTTTGTTTGTTTGTTTTTTATTTTTTGGGCTGATTTTTGAAGACTATCTGCTCCTTTCGAAAATTTGTTATGATTTTGGAATTGTCCACAATCAAATCATTCTTTGGAAAACATTTTGCATTTTAAGCAATTTTTCCTAGTGCAATTTACAAAAATAGTGTAATTTAGTAAGATTTCCTTAAACATTTCAATTGTGCAGCACAGACACCTACAGTCTTCATTCTCCTCTATAGCTTCTCCTTTCAAATACTCTGAAAAGCAAGACTGTTGCTTGTGGGAAATCAGGAGATATTTTTCATTATATTGAAGAACAGGCTTATGAGCTTGTCCTTAGGTAAAATACTGTCAACTAGTTATCCTTAGAGGTGCAAATATCAGTGAACAATCTGTATTAGAAAGGAACAAACACCACCCCAAATAGTGGTACATGA
This sequence comes from Melanocharis versteri, assembly GCA_013397845.1. Lineage (NCBI taxonomy): Eukaryota > Metazoa > Chordata > Aves > Passeriformes > Melanocharitidae > Melanocharis > Melanocharis versteri. The sequence continues at coordinate 1,991,312 of VZTG01007349.1, read as the reverse complement.
CACGGTGCCATATAGTGGAATTTTATTTTCCCTTTCACTAAGTCAGTATATATTCTCCTGAACTGCCCCTCTTTGCTCTTCCCTTTGACTTATTCCATTACCAATTAAAATGATATTTCTCAAAGTCATTTACTAAGAGAAGTCCTTGTAACAAAAATATTTCTTTGGCCTACTCCCCGATTATTCCCAATCGTGACAGAAACCTGCTAGAGCAGTTCAGTACCAGATAAAATGGACATACTGTGCTTAAATGATCCTACATACAAAATACGTAGAAAAATAAATAGCCTGTCTTTAGATGATTTTTTGAGGAAAAGAAAACAACACCAAGAAATCAAATCACAACAAAACAAAACAGAGCCACCCCGCCCCACACAGACACACTATAGGGGATAGTGGGGCTTTTAAAAGACAGAATTATTGAAAAAGTTTTTTATTCTGCACTCTCATATGTCAGCATAACTTGAAATATGACTAATAATTCCTTTAAGTCACATATCTTTATTTCTGCATTATTGCTGGAAGCTTTAAGATTCTTAAAATTCTGAGCTAGTAGCAGAGATTTTTTAAAACACTTTAATACTTATTTGATGTTTTAATATTTTATTCTAAAACATTTATAATATTAATTATCTTTCTTGAGTTCTAATACATGTGATGAAAGTCTCAGCTCTATAAACTTAAAATTAATTAATGTTAAGTTCAGGTCAGCTACTCTGAAATATTCAACTTAGATTGTGGTAGATATTCAATATATCTTGATTCAGAATCAAGGATTCTATTACACTCTTTATTTTCTTTTTTTTTTTTCCCCACACCTTAAGTAGACACTACAGTATTTTCTTGCCTTTTTTCAATTTTTCTATTTTTCCAAGAGCTTTGACTTATCATTTTTTATATATAGTTTAAGGATAAGATGCCTGTATACTGATGAACTAAATTTTGTTAAAATTATGCTTGATTTATTTCCATTAAAATTTATTTTTAAATCTAGAAAATATTCAGTCTCTGTCATTCAGAACCATTTGCAAATGATCCAGAAAAAAGCCCTAGAAATCCATTTATGGCAATGAATCCCAAAAACCCCTAAAATTTTGTTACTTAGGCAATCAGTAAAATCTTCATAGTTGTCAAAGATGTCTTAATTCTTTGAAGCAAATTAGAAAAGAAATAGGAAAATATGCAGTTCTCAGTGACAGAGGAAAACTGAAGACTTGAGATGGTTGCAGGTGTATATAAAGAATTTGACTTTAAGTTTTAACTTTCTGAATGTACATCTTGTGCACTCTGATGCTTAGTACATATGTAAATACAGTTGCAAGCATATACCGTAATCAACAGATATTTTCTTACATTATTTCCCATAAAACTTTCCTTTAAGAATTTCCTAGCATTTCGTTTCTTCAGTATAAATCTAGGAACAGTGTTTTTTGTGTTTCAAAAAAAATTCTGTCCAGGCTCATTTAGCTCAGATTCTGTCTTGAGTACATCATAAACAACTTAGACCATTAAGGCAATTTTATTCCTCGAGGGAAGCAGTGAAGCATAATTTTCTTGTTCTTTAGTAAGTTCTACCTAGTGAGATACAACATAAATTTCTTTTAATTGCCACTTTATATGTAGCATGAATATCACAGCTGAAAACAGTCCTTAAAAATAAATTGAGATCATATATCAGCTAGACAACTTGTTTCAGAAAAATCTCATTGTAGAGTTCTCTTTCTCTCCTAATTCTTCAAAGCTAAAAAAAATAAAAAAAAAAATAAAAAAAAAAATTAAAAAAAAAAGAATGGCAAATTAGATTTCAGTAGATAAGATAGTGAATTAACCTGGGGATCCTCAAGGGTTCTTCGACATGCTATTTGATCTCTAAGAAACTCATTGTTTGGGTTTTTTTAACTGTCAGATTTTTGGGGAATAACTGTCCTAAGAAATTAGGCCCAGGTGCTATGCTGTAGGACATGTTGCATACCCTCTGAGCTTTAAGAGATAAACAGGCTGATAGTCATGTAGACGTGCATCAGTTTTCTGCTTGTCCCTTCTTTCCCCATTACACTTTTTTAGAAAGGATGGGTGACTGATATCTGTGGTTTTGAAAGAATACATCACATATAATAAAATGCAAAAGAAGTGAAAACATTGGTTTTTTTTACATACTTAGACTTTGATGCAACAATCACTAAGAGATGTTAGCATTCTGGTCTTGATGAAAGCAGTTATAATATTTTGGTCTGAAGAAATTTTAGTGAATTTCGTTGACACAAATAACTTTATAAGATAAAAAAATCAGAAAAATATTATATGCATTTGTTGAAGTTTCTTCAGATAATTCTTTCTTTAAAAAAAAAAAAATTGAAAATATTTTCAAGGGGAGAAGTTAGTAATTTGTGCTATAGTTAATCTTGTATAGTGTAGACTGAGTTGACGTATGGCGTGAGTATGCAGGAATATTTCAATTTAGCAAATACAAGTTTCTAAATAATTCTAAGTTCCAGCGCATGGCACTTAAATAACAAACTCTACAAAGAAGCTCTTCCAGATGTTCTCTTTAGTTGTAATTGAAGTAGAGAAAGCAAGTTTCAGCATTCCGCCTATGAAAATAGGAATACAGAAACAACATTTATTTATCAAGCCAGAATGACCTAAATAAGCCATTCTGAAAAATATTCCAGATGCTACTTCAAACAGCAGTAGCTACTCATCTGAGTCATAACAAAAATCCTTGCCCTCTGTGTACAAACATATTGAGAATGTATATGTCTGAAGGAGAGTCTAATCTAATGATCTTTCAAGTTCATGTTATTCGTCCCTAACTTTTCATGATAGACTCCTTTTATCCTTTCCCCCTCCTCCCCCCACTTCAAACAGTGATGTACCAAGAATATTTCAGCTGGATATTAAATTAAATGACCAAATAAGAATTTAATTTATAATTAATAGGAAAGTTGTTCTGTGCTAATTTAGTTACAGTATATTTTTAGATAAATATTGGGAGGTTATTCTGCTAAGTAGGCTCTTTCTTGCTAATTTTCTAGCTTGAACATATTTTTTCACATCAGCAACTTCACAAATACCCTTGAGGGGCCTTAATTTCCTTTATCTTTTTTGACAAATAGCAGTTCTCTTTTCCTCCCATATCCCAGTGATTATTCTCAGACAAAAGCATGAAACTCTCTGAACAAGACAATAACATGATGTTTAGCTTGTTTAACCTCATGGGTTTTTTTTGAACATTCACGACTTATTCTATGCTCTAACTTGCTTAAAGTCTAAGAATGGAGTTGTCCTCTTTTACATGAATCTAGGGTCAGGTTAGAATACGCTCTCTAAGAACCCTTTGATGCTGTAGTTCAACCCTCATAATTAGAAAAGGGTATGATGAATAACAATAAACAGAGTATGTGTGGCAACAGAAACTGAAAACTCAAAGTACCTTACTTACACATAATTAATTTCATATTTTCATGTCATTTTTTGCATATTCATAGCTGGCTTAATTCAGACGTTACTACTCTAAACATTTTTTGTTAAGAAAATAAGTCTTCATTTAGAAGAGAATTAACCAAGGAGGGAGGGAGGGAGGGAAGGAAGGAAGGAAGGAAGGAAGGAAGGAAGGAGGGAAGGAAGGAAGGAAGGAAGGAAGGAACTTATTCATAGAGAGATGAAGATTTCTTTCAAGTTTGTGAATTAAATTAAAATTAGAACATTTTTCAGGATTTTCCTTGTTCCTCTTCCCCTTTTACAGACTCCAGTGAAGTGAGTAGAGGTTGCGTACCAGAATGACTTCTTACTATTTCGATGTTCTCCATTGGAGAACCTTGAAATTATTTAGTCCCTAGTAAGATAGTTGTAACAGTCATTAATGTTTGTGTAGAAGTAGATAATTGATCCTGAATAAATAAGAGATACTTTAACAGAGAAAATGTAGAAGAGAAGCATGGTCCAAAGACTGAAGTGTTTCCAGGGAGAAGGTTTGTGAGTGTTGGGTGGAGGTCTGTTGCTGCTGATGCTTTTGGTAACTTTGCAGCAATGATGGACAGCATGAGAGAGCAGACAGTCTGAGCCTGAACCCTGGCATTCTGAATATGCAAGTGAAAATGCAAAATTATAGCTAAGTCTCAAAGTATTTTTACACTCACTACATTCAAAATGGGTCATTTTTAATAACGAGATTTTGCAGCTATTTAGTCACTGATCATTTTGCCAGTTTTAATTATTTCCAATTTCAAAACACAAAGTTCTGAATATGCATAGAAGAATTGGAAATTAGGCTTGCCTTCTCTGGTTTACAGCAACAGTTTATATATCAATGGTTACAGATAATTAGTCCTCCCTCAGAAAGTTTAGAATACTGTGTGATGAAGACATGATCCAGGGTAAGTCTGTGTGTTTCCTCTAGAGATGATTGGTACTGTCATTTTATTTTGTGGATGTTCTCAAACTTCCAGGGTTAGCCCTTTACTTTGACCTTCCTCCTGTGTATTGAGAATATTCTGTTGAGAAACAGAAACAGAAATGGAACACCATACATGATAGCATGTCACTTATATTTGATTTTACTTTAGTTACCACATTGCCCACGATGGATGTAATGGTTACTATTTTCAATATTGTCTAGAGCCCAGTCGGCCAAATAAGTTACTCAAAGATTAGCCCAGGAGCCTACAGTTACTCAGCAGACAAGGGAAATTTTGTTTCAACCTACCAGCTTGGTAATCAAAGAAAGAAGACTCGGCCTTTACAGAGTAATTTCTGCAGCTAGCAGATACACACTTCTCTCCCAGAAAAAGAAAAAAGCAAAAGGGCATTGACCCATGTGAAGGAAAAATCTTCTTTTCTAACTAGGGCAATGACAGTGATCCTCTGCGTTCCAGGAAAGACAAGATTAGGATATTGATAGAAATTTCTCTGTCTCTGGCTTCTTTTAAGAAAAGAGTTTCTATCCCTTCAGACTTCAAGGATAGCTTTGATAAACACATTCTGAACTTCCTATGTGAATTCAAAGGCATCACCCAACATGCTCATCTCTTGCCAGAATACACTTTTGAATTTCAGCTATAATGGTAAGTTGCATTCCCATGCCTGGAAACACAAAAATTATTACATACTGCATGAACAGAATTAAAATTAATGGATGGAAGTATAGACATCCCACTTTGTGCCTGTAGAAATAAAATCTCATCCTGAGTATGTTTTGTTTACTACTGCTGTCCTTACATACATAGTTTTTGTAGTACTTCTACTATCTCATACAAGATAATACTTGCACATAAAGTGAGATATGGCTTTCCTCTAAGGAGTTCCAAACCTAATTTGTATAGATTAAAAGTGCTTAAAACTATAAATATGATAATGTGACAAGGAAGAACTATGACAATTTTATTCAGAGAAGCAGATTTTAAGAAGTATTATAAATACAGATTTTTTTTTTTTTCTACTCTGTTGTTCTCTTCCAGTACCATGCTCTACATTGAAAAATCAGATATTTCCTTGCTCCCTTCAGGGGTTTTATTCCAGTACAGCACAATGTAATTCAAGGAAAAACTTACAAAATATGAATCTTAAATGTGTTGAATTCTGCTCTCAACATTGTTTCTATTGCTGAGCTTTGCTTCTGTTGAACAGAGAACATCACTGTCCCCGTTTCTAACTCTTGGCTAGGCACAGTATGTCCTGAAGTTCTTTTTATACATGTGTGCAGGAAAAAAAGGCAGTGCATATGTTCTAAGGAATGTCACATATTCTTTCCTGTGGACCAAACTGTTTTTCCTTGATGGTATATAAGAAAACCCCCACTCACCAAACTTGCTACTCTCTTTCTAAAGTTTTTCTTCCAGAGAAATATTTATCTTGTAAAAAGAATAAGCATAACTTTGCAAACTACAGAGAGTAATAAAATTAGAAAAGCAGTGAGATGTCATTGTCTTCTGAAACCATATGAATGTTGACAGAAGAAGAATCTTTAAAATGTTGGTTTCTTCTTAAGATCAGGAATAAAGGCCAAATAGATTGAGGTAGGCATTAAAAAAATATTTAGTGTCTCCTTTTAAAAAATAAAAGATAATACTTTGCTGTTGGTCAGACTTATAAGACTACACATTGCATCATTTTATTTCCTGTCTATAGAGTATTTAGAATGTCTGGCACATTTGGAATGGTCATTGTATTTTCATTCTCAAGAGGGCATGGCAATATCATTTTTTGGGCTGGAGATGCAGCATTGCTTTAATGCCTAATAGTATGAGAGAAAATTTATAGAAATGGTGGCTATGAAAATACACTTTAAAATTGAAAATAATACCTTTAGAGCTTACTCATCTGAAAGACAGTTATTACATAGTCTCAATATTTGTAACAGTAAAGAAATAATCTAGTAATAAATCACAAAGCATTTATGCTATTTTTGACAATCCCCTTAATCCTGCTATGCATCTTTGCCTTCAGCCATCCTGTAATATTCATTTGGCAAAATGCCAGCAACCTAATTTCTACAACCATTCATAATATTGTTAACATGCATTGATTTTTAAAGTTCTTGTTACTCAGCCCTCACAGAAGTTATTACCTGAAAGAAAGAGTGGTCCAGGGATCTTAAGTTAAGCCCACAATTTTATTTGAATTCTCTATTAAAGGTTTATTCCCATGATCTTCCTCAGATGGACGTCACTGAGGGAGACAGACATGAGGTGGCTCTACCCCACAAAGAGTGGCATCTTGCTTTAACAAGTGAGCCAAACCCCTCGGCAGGATTTTTTATTTCAGACTCAGCCGCAGAAGTGCAGAATTCTTAGGAAAGAGCTGGTACTCTGCTTTATGGTCCAGAAAACAGTTTAGTTGTGTCAGCTTAAATGACAGACATATCCAGAATTAGAACTACTGTAAGCAGATTTGCTTACATGATTTTTAAACCTGCAATAACATTGGTCCTATCTCCCCAAACAGCTGACAGAGATTAAAATGTTAATGATAACAGATAATGAAAACAATTATATTTTACTGTCTTACATTATTATATTGGAGAAAGCTACTTAGATGTCTTAAATTTGAGTCTAGTCCATATAACAGCAGTCTTTTCATTCAGAATTAATATAAACCCAGCCAGACTCTATTAGGAAATGATGGGCTGAAACAACAGGTCATATGCTGGGGTGATGGAAGAGTGGATTTAATTCTAAGATTTAAAATAGCTGATTTGAACATGAGGCACAGATTATACACGTTTTCTGTGTGAAAGACAAGGGTCATAAGGAGGAGCATAGGTTAGGAAGAAATCCTAGAGGTTATGTAACTGACTGGGAAAAACAAGAAGAGATTTTTAGATAAGTTAGATAAAATTATATATAGAAAAACAAATTCCACTGTTTTCAGTTTTCACTTTAAGGAGTTAATTTACATACACTTCATAACTTTTAAACTTTTTTAGTTTTGTCTCTCTTATTTTTTATTCCTTTGCTTTTTCTTATATAGTGTAATCCCAGAGTCAGAGATTTCGTACAGTTGTACCAATAAATCTGTAATAACATTGATTCTATATGTCCTGAAAATAGATGCGGAATAAAAATTGTAAGCAATTATCATATTAAGACTACATTACAAATCACAATTTGCGTAAAAGTATAGTAAAAATCTGAGAACTGGGGAAAGCTATAATTTTTTTTAAAAATTCTTTTTTAACTGAATGTTTTAAATTCCAATTTTAAATTTGTATAGATGTATATAGGAAGAATTTAATATGGAATATGCAGTCAAAATTCTGGTTCTTCAGGCTTATCTGTCAAAAGATCATCCTCTTTCCTCCTTAGAAATCTGCAAAAGACTTATACTCCCCCAGATGCAAACATACACTTGCATACATCTATGGACACCCACATATCTTATTGCTGTTTTCTTAGGATATTTGCTTTGTATACTAGAGAATATGAAAACTTTTTATGATAAATTTTCTGTAATTCTTCAGCTAGTATTACAATAGGCTTCTGCTGCTCCATGAAGAATCACGCAACAAAAAAGTACGGGTGCCCTCTTAATTTTTGTTCATCATATGTGAGGGGCATTTACTAGTCTTCCATTTTCTGAAATACTTAGTCTGTTTGTAATTATTATACGTCTTTCTCCGTTGGTGATGTGCAAATACAACCTCAACTGGTCATATGTTTTCTATTTTTTTTAACTCCTAGAAATATCCCAAAAGAAAGAGTGTTGTGTGAACCTGTTTGCTTTGAATGGTAATTCGGCAGCTGCCTTAGGTATCATTCTTCTGTAGATGCTGCCTATAGAGTTGCTGTCTTCACTGGAAAGATGGCATAGTTTATTCTGAGTTGATTAACAGCTAGAATCCATCAGGCTTTCAGGGCTAATGGCTTTAGAAGAAGGATATAAATTCCTGGCTTTTTGCTATTAGGAAATGTCATTCAAATTCTGCTCACGGCCTTGTGGCTGCAGCACAAACAGCTATCCAGGTTCTTCTGGGCACTCTGTCCTTCAGGCCAGTTACCTGAGTTGCCATGCAGACAGGACATACATAGGTCCCACAGCAAAGCATTTTAGTTCACTGAAAAGGTTTGAGTACAGATGGTGTTAACAAATCTGCTATCAAAAAAGGAGTGCCATTTTAACTGAAATTTTAATAGGGCAAATTAGTTTTCAGCATGTTACAAAGTACCTTTAATTAAACATTATTTTTGAAACACATATAAGAAGCATTAAAAGAAATACTTTATTTTTTTATATTAACAACTGCTATTATTAATTAATAGCAATGTTAATAAGCATCTTTAAAACATGGAGTGAGATCATATTTCAAACACAGTGAAACTTGGGATATGTTATACCAGATCATTGCCAGCATCATTGATTTCTCCAAAACACAAGTGGGGAAGAGCTGTCTGGGAAATAATAACAGTAATAATATTTTCACTTTTTTCTTTTCTTTTTTTTTCCTTTTTCACACAAGTAATTACTAAGGAAATAAAATTTCTGTTTGAAGCACACTACAGGAAGATAGATGCAAGGTACTTAGAAATTCAAATGTGGTTTGTTATTAGTGGAATGTAGATCTCACTAGAGAAACCAATTAGTTCATAAAGATTACCACTGTAAAAGGTCAACTGTTCCCACAATCTTGTTTATGCTCAAACAGAAAACACACCTAGTGCATAAAGCTAAAATTCACTACTATTATCATTATTATTTAAATATTAAAATCTAATTGAAAAATCATTTTTAGTCTAGATCTAATTATTACATAAAAAAGGCAAACAGTAATACTTAACAGTATTTCCCTACAGAGATCTCAATAGTAATTATCATACCATTAAAATTGTAACTTACATATTTATTGTTACTTTTCTTGATGTTATGCTCACGTTTTCATTGCTCTCCCAGGTCGTAAAGCCAGAAGTTTCAGCTGCTGGATAGGGAATCAACATCTTTCTAGAGCTCTTCATCAGATAATATATCCTACTGATGTACGTGTTTTCTTTCACTCTTCAGGATCAACTTGGTGTCACTTTCATGTATTTGTTTACAGTTTTTTACTTCACTGGCCTCCATATTAGGTCTGATTTTTGCATATTTTTGATACTATTTCTTCTTTGCTTTGTTGCCACTAAACCAAGGTTTTCCACCTTTGTTTACATTTCTTTAACTGACATTTTATTGTTTACTTTTATCTGTGGGCTTTTCAGAGCCAGACCTATACCCCATGTTTTACCACTCCATATCTGTGCTCCTCTACCCTGCGCACTTGTCTCAGCTTGTCAGGGCCCTTTCTGTCATACATACCGGGGCAGTATTTCTGTATGGCACATCACTGTGTTAAGAGTTGTAAATAGCACTCATAGATTAATGCTTAAAATGGCTGTAAAGCTCTGTTATCTTTATAAAAATAAACAGGAATAAAACAAATTATCCATAGACACTCATTGAAGTAGATAAATTTGCATCCCACCTACACCAAGTAAAACAAAAGTACGGGCATACAAAGATCAGGCAGATCAAACCTAACAAGACTCAGTCCTGAGGAATTGCAAAGGTAGTACAACACCTATGGCCTGTTACTAGCAGTGACAATATTGCAGGACAACAAACAAACTATGTATCACTAAATTTCAAGTCAACTCCTTATAGGTAAAAAAATAGAACTTCTTCAGGACTTCTTCTATATGGTGAATTTTACACTCTGAGAAACTAGCCTGTCTTAAAACAACTTCTATGTCATGATTCTTTTTAGGAATTATTAATCAAATAGGTACTCTTTTTTATCAAAGAGAGGAAAACACAATGAAAGAAATAACTCACCATTGATGAAAACTAGCAAATCACCAGGAATAATTGCACAGCTTTTGACTATTCCAAAATGGAAAGCTGATAAAGTAAAGAAAAAGCACTCAGGTACCTTGACAGATGACACAGATATTAGTTCCTCCATTGTTGAAAAACTAATTTCAGTGTCTGAGGTATTACTTCTGAGGTATGGTAACTTTATACACCTAAACTTGTGGGATTTTAAAAATGATAAGAGATTTCTGAATTTTATTTATCACCATGCTTTTAAAAATTTCAAAGGTTATTTTTCCAGGTAGATAATGGTCAGAGTTTTCTAGCCTGTTAGATGTGTTTAATAAGAAGATGGTCATGCATTAATAATTTGTTTAATTTTCACTGGGAAATAATGATGGGACTTGAAAATAGCAAAGCTGTACATATAATTGACTTAGACATCAGTACATCACATGGCACATAGCAATGCATAAAATATTTAGGGAAAATAGATTAGGATATGAGATACTTTGGACTGGGTTCTTAACTGAGTAACTGAATTCATATCAGAGAGCAATAGAAATTGTATAGAGATAGAGCAGGGATAAAGACCTAAGCTCCATGCAGCTGTGATTGATGGGAGAATTCAGCCATGCTGTGCAGTGCAGAAGATGAAGAACCAAGATGGAGATAATTACACACATATATTTAGTAGAAAAGATGAAAGAAGATATAACATAATGTGTCTGAGTTAAAATGGACGCAGGTGAAAACCAGTAAATATAGAGTTTTGACTGGCTAAAGCCATGGCCAGAAAATTTTAAAATGTGCACCATTTGGCCGTATCCTGCTGATGGAATAGGGCCTGTTTTCCACTGAATTTAGCGACAGGTTGCACTGATGTGCAGGCAAAGCTAAGTGAGACAGTCCTTGGTATTTTCTTCTTTATTGTTTTTCTTCTTTGTGTAAATTCTCTAGTGGTGATACTAGTGATGAAGTAACTCTTCTAAAGGCAGCATCCCTAGCTAATGTATCGCTATAGGTTTTCTGAATACCGGACAAATATTTATGACTTATTACCTATTAAAAAGTCAGCTGACCTTTTCCCCTTGTAGGAATAAGCTCAAAAATCATCCCATCATTAACACTATTTACATATATTTTAAATAATTCTGAAGTGTCTTCTGGAACTGAAACATTAGTACTTTTATATCTAAGAATTTGGATAGCCAAAATACCTCCTTGTAATTTTGAAATCTTGTGATGTTAAATCCTTTGAACATTACACGTCTTGGATCATCCAACACAGATGTTTAGAATGACAGACAAGCATAGTTTAATCATACATTTCTCATGTATTATAATATTAGTTAGACTTCTTAATCCATTTGAACTGCCATAATATTCCTTTAATTTGCATCCTAAATATATGTTCACAGACATAGTAGTTTTTTCCTATATCAATTTTATTTGCATGTGGCTCTTCACTCACACTTTTGTGAAGACGAATATTAAAAAATACTGCTAAAATTAATTGAATATACAAATTATATAAATACTGAAATATAACTCAAATCCACATTAATTATTTTTATTTTTCTCTCTCAGTCTCTTTCTTTTTTAATCTCTGCTTCATTTAGGCAGAAAATTTATTATTAATTAACCCATACTGCTGGCAAAAATCTCAGTATATTTACCTGTGAATTGTCTTAGACATGGGATTATAACCAGAAGTGAGTTTGGAATGGAATTTTACTTTAGAAAGGATAAACTACTGATCCTCATCCTTACAGCAGAATTTAAACCTTTTTGCTAGTAACAGTTGGTGGTGTTGTTTTTTGTTTTTTTTTTTTCCTTTTTATTCTTTTACAGGAAGAAAAGAAAATCTGTAATGATTCAAATACTTTTCATGGAAGTGTGAACAGATGAACCATGCCTCATCTGCAGTGGCTTCCTGATTAATGTAGGATGGGTTGTTTATAATTTTATTCCGGTGGATATGGCTTTTGGAAGAAAGGCTATTCTAATCTTTCTTGTCTGGGCTGATACATTTATGAATAACAGTGTCTGGACCAAAAATGGCTCTGCCTTAATGAACTAGGGAGTTACCACACAGGTTAGGTTATTTGTAAGCATTTCAGGGTTTTGGAAAAGTTAGCTTTCTGTTTTGTCTTTAATTTACTATGAATTTTCTTATATTTGTGCTGATATCTGATAGTCAAGACATTATTTTTACACTTTCCATATGTAAAAGCCCAATTATAAATCATACTGAATTTTTAAGTCTAGCAGGAAGGGAAGGAATATCTGAGGACCAAGTAGATCAATATTTTTTGACTCAATTGATCACAATCATTTATGACTATCTCTCATTCATTGCTACCATATCATATGGAAGACCGAAATTATGTTTATAGTATGGAATGAAAATCAGGATTTTATTTGACAGAAGATATATACTGATTTTTATTTTTGTTTGTGGTTTTTCTCGTTTTGTTTATTTTTTGCTGTTGTTGTTGTTGTTGTTTTTGCTTTTGTTTTTGTTTTTGTTTTTGTATTTAATTTCTGCTAATGCAACAAGAAAAGTGAAGAAAAGGGAAATGCACATGAATTTTGATAGTTAAAGACCTGTTCCAGTCACCACTACTACAGTCTGTCCATAGGCATTGAGAAAGTCTAGATCTGTTTGCCCATTGATCAGCACTGAAGTCTTCAAGATTTTATGCTTTTCAGATATGTCGGTGTCTTGTTTTTTTGGGGTTTTTTTTCAGCCCAGCGGTGATGTAAGAATGAAACAAATTCCAGGAAATATTAGCTATATTAAACTTGGGTTTTATGAGGTATCTATTAGATTGTCAGGCTCTATATGAAAATATTTAATTTTAATAACTTCTTTCAGAAAAACAAAAATATCCCTTCACAGATAAAGGCTTTTCATTGAAGTAAGGCACTGGACCATGCTTTTATTTTTCACCATTTAACTGAATTCTGTCAAATTAAATCTGGTAAGCAATTATTTGTTTTCTTTCTTTTTCAATTCCTGCAAGAAATAAATAGGTTATTTGGAAGAAAGATGAGGTCAGGATTTGGTTAGCCCCAAGGATAAATGCTTGTTCTTGCTTCAGATAAAATAGATGAGGATATTCAATTATTGTTGCTATGTTGGCTCTTTTTTAAAGAGGTCTAGAAAATAAAAACATATTCTACTTTTACTTCCCCAGATACTAGACTGAAGAAGTCCTTAACCTTCTTTTATAATGCTAACTCTCACCAAGGTTTGTAAAGTTTTTTTCTTGCATTGGTTTTGCTATACATTTATACTGATTTTTTAAAAACCTGCAAATATCATGACTCATTATATTAGAATAGCATTTTAAATTCCAGATATCTAATTTTTTGAAGGATAATTAAAATTGATGTTTTGTTAAAAATTATAAAATGGAAGAATAATGTCTATGAAACTTTTTCAGGATGAATGAAAAGTTATTAAAAAACATCAATAATCCCATATTAAAAGGATAGTTACAGTTCTCAGTGAAAATGAAAGAAATACAAAGATTTATTTTCTTGGCAAGAAGAACTTTCATTAACCCAGTTTTCATTTGATATTTTCATTAACAATATAGATCATGGAAGATGAACTGTGAACATTAAATGCACACATTAGAATCCTCCAGTGCCCTGAGTGTACACTCAACGAAGAGTCCTGTACTCAGCATGGAGCATCATACTACCAGATTAACTGTGGATCAAATTAAGAGCACTCAGAGGAAACATAAACAGGACAAAAAACCTCAAGGACTTTATAAGAAAGAATGTATAAACTGACACATATTATAAAAGAGATTATATAATAAAGAACTGAAAACATACATGTGTTAAAAAAAGGTGAAAAATCATGTGCAATTTCATATTAAAGGTATAATACATCAAGGATACAGCAATCATGGAAAGAATCAGGTAATTTATGTTAAAAAGTCACTCAATTTTTCTAAAAAGGTGTTAGAATATCAAAACAAACAACCCCCCAAAAAATCAAAGATGGTTGCAATAGTTGTCATTAATTTGGCAATCCAAGTAATTTTCAAATTAATTATATGTAAGATAATAAGATTTTCTGCAGAATCGGGTTTAGGTCAAAGTCAGGGAATGGACAAAGTTCTCACTGATTTCCACAAAGGAAAAACTTGTTTCCCCATTTGTCTGTTTTTGGTGTCTTTTCTCAAGTAAGTAGAAGATAAAGGTTATAAAACCTTGATCATAATCTTCCAAAAGCCATTTGATAACTCAAAAACACTATAAAAGAACACTACACAGTTATTTGTGAGTGATGTGAGAAAAGCTGTTATTCTTAACTGCAAATAGCATGGAAACAAGGGAACCATGTGCAGAAGTACTTTGGTTAAATCTGGATTGCTTTTCGGGAATTGGTTAATATGCAACTAACGTAATGAATGCAACTGAAACCAAGCTATATCCCTAGGCATTTTTTTTCAAAGAATTATCAAAAGCATCACGACATGGGCTGTAATATTTATGACAACACGGATTATAGCATAATGCAGTTTTTTTAAATAGAACGTTTCATATCCCAACTAGAGAAAAAAGAATATGCACCTATTCAAAGATACTTTAGGCCCTGAAAAGATTCTGCTATTTAGCAAGCTGGTATTTTTCAGCTGTGCTTTAAAATACAAAGCAAATATAATTAGAAATATAAATGAAAATTTTCCTTTGTTAAGAACATTGCTGCAGTACTTAATTGCATTACACCTTATAAAATCCTGTTTGGAGCATCCAAGCTTTCCCTTTCTGAACTTATTCCGAACCACTGATCTCAGTAGAGTTCTACTCAGCTTTATTATTAATGTGTCATAATTTTAGATTTTTCTAGTTTTTGTGCAGGAGTTAAGTTTGCACTAACAACCTTCTGTCTTTCAATTGTACTTATATATGATGGAGTATCATAAATCCCTATGAAATCAATAGCTTGACAACAGTGTAAGTTTTCAGTATAGCTGACACCATTTGAAGCAACATGTGATCTCTATGCAGTATGTGGTGCATCCAACACGTTGGATTTTTTTGTTGGTTTTTTTTAAGTGCTATAATTCTACAGTATGGCACAAATTACACTAAAATTCTCTGCAATAACTTTATGCATATATATAAATTTGTTTATATGTACATAAAGCTCACAAGGAAAGAGCTCTAAGGTAAATTATGCTTCTGCTACCATTAATCAGACCCTTCAGAAGGAAACATCCAATTACTGTTCAGCTAGTTCTCTTTGGGACCTATTTCTTTTGATCTTTCATAGCAGCCTCTTTCCATTCCAGTACCCATTTCCACATCCTCCCTGGATTATTTTCCACATCAAAGGATGTCTTTCTTGCCTCTGTAGATTTCTCAATTTTGATCTCCCCACAGTCATCATGAGAGAGAGAAAGAAGAAAAACTAATACTAATTATAAACTATGTCAATCTCTATTGTATGCAGTATGCTGAAAGCTGTATCAACTAAAATCCTAAAATTTTGGTTTACCAAAAATTTTGATGCCAAGAGAATTATTATGAGAAGAAAGCAGATTATTCATTATGAATCTGTCATTTCCCCTCCATATTTAACCAAACAGTGGTAATTGTTGTTCAGTTGAGAAGTCACTGTCATGAGGAAGAAAACTAATAGACATTTTCACCTTTAATGCTTTATTAAATAAAACCAGTTCCTGCTTATTAGCTGACAAGTATGGAGTTGCTGTGTTTTGTTCAGCTGATTTATTTTGATAGACTGTAATTTAGGGAATTGGAAAAATATAAAGTGCCTATATTTTTAGGGAGAGATGTGCAAAGGAACAAAAATAGCTATTATAGTCTCGTTGCATTATATTGTGGTTTCACCCCAGCTGGCAGCCAAGCCACACACAGCGGCTTGCTCACTCCCCTGCCACGAGGATTGGGAGAAGAATTGGAAGAGTAGAAGCTAGAAAACCTGTGGGTTGAATTCGCATGGGAGACTCCTAGAATGCATGGAGGATAACTTCTTCAGCCAGGTAACAGCCCTACTAGAAGCAACAGGATCCTGACCCTGAGGGTCACCAGTATGAGTGACCTACCTGTGGGTTCAAGATTGAAAGCAGCCTGGACTGCAGTGATCACACACTGGTGGAGTTCACAGTCCTGAGGGGCATGGGTCAGACAAAGAGTAAAATCAGGACTGCCTCCAGCTCTTCAGGGATATACTCAACAGGACTGTCTGGGAAAATGCTCTCAGGAATAAGCAGGCAGAACAGACCTGGCAGATTTTTAAGAATGCCCTCTGCAGAGCAAAAGAGATAGTAATCCCCAGGTGCAAGATATTGGACAAGAAAGACAAAAGACCACCATAGCTGAGTTGGGACCTCATAGTCAAACTAAAAGGAAAGAAGCAAAAGCGCAGGCCATAGAAGCAGGGACAGGTATCCTGGGAAGATTGTAGAGATGAGTCTGGTTCTGTAGGGATGGCGTAAAGATGGGTAAGGTGCGGCTGCAATGAAACTTGGCAAGAAATTCAAAGAATGACGAGAAGGACTTCTACAGGTAGGTCAGCCAGAACTGGGAGGTTGAAGAAAGCATAAACACACACCATACACACACACACCCACTCCCATTGAGCAAGGCTGGCAAACTAAAATCAACAGACAAGAAGACTGAGGTAAATATTTTGCTACCTATTTCCTTAGTTCCAAGTAACTCAAAATAAGAATAACAGACAAAGCATTTGGAAAACCTGTTACTATTCAAACATTATATATTGCATGTGCTGAGAACATATTAACAGCAATAACAATAATTGGCATTAGTGTGTGGATTTTTATACATTGTCCTTTCGAACTATAAATTATAATTCATTGACATAATATTTGCAAAAGACAAATAAACGCTGAGAAATCCTTCTTAATCAATCCAGTTTTCACTAAGACACAAGGAATAGTTTTAAAGGGTTTTCTTCAAGTGAATTTAGAATATTGGATAGACCTTTTGAAAAAATCAGTTTATTATTCCAGATCATTCTTGAGTTTCCCCATGATTCACATAGTCCTTAAGTTCTCTAATTTGATATTTGCCTATCAGACTATGCAATTGCCATTCAGTCAGATTTGGAAGTAGTCTAATGTATTAAGACTTCTGTTGATAAAAATTTGATAATTTTCTTTGCTATAGTAGAAAAAGCCAAATTTAGATAATGTAGAAAGGTTCCTTACTGATGTTCCAGGTGGTGTGGACACTGATGAAAGCAATGATATTGTGACATGAGGCCACGTTCATTATGCTAGGAGTTTGATGAAGCTCCAAGGTTTTATGTTCTACAAAGGACTTAGGGACACACATGCATGAAAGTGATGATGGCAAATATTAATCCATTCCTCAATACTGAGGCAAATTTTAATAGGTTTAGCAGTTCTTTAGTTATGAATTTTTTTATATTTGATGCTTTTTTTTATACATACATGGAGGTACAAATGTTATCCCAAATACTATAAAATAGAAAAAATTGTTTGTAAAACACAGCTAAGTTAAAATTAGCAACAATCTTGTGTGTTGGCAGGAGGAGATGCAGGATTTGCTTGTATTTTGATCTTTTTTTCGCATTTAAAGTGTTAACCTAGATATACTATTATTAAAGCGTCCTAGAGTTTTATTGATCATTTAATTCATCAAAAACTTGGAGGAAGAAAGCCGATGAAAATCTTATACCTGAGTTAGTAAACTAATGTATGGAGCTTTAGGACTGAACCCAAGGAATGTATTAATGTTTTATAAAATCCTCCCAAGACAACAAAGATTTTATCTGTATTAAATTTGGAATAAGAAAGAACATGTATTTAAGTTTTAATGAAATGAAATAATGAATTTGGACCTCTAATATCCTCTTTCTAGTAGAGACTGTATGTTAACTGTTTGAGGAGTAGTTTTTGAAAAAAATAGTCAAAACAATAAAATTTCTGACTACTTGCCTTGTAAATTAAAGATGAAAGAGTCTTCTTGGATTAGACCTCTTTGTTTGCTTTACTGAGAATGTTTTTCAACATTTTTCAACATTTTCAACATTTAAAATTCAGAGTATTATATTGTATATTAGTTTACAGTTCAGTGGATTGACCTAAGTAGATTTGATGCTCAGGTCCGTTACAATATTGAAATGCATGATACCCTCTATGAAGAAAACAATGCTCCAAGAACGAAGTTAGAAATAAGCAAGAATTAGAACAAATGTCAGCCCAAAATGCACATTAAAATGCTTCTGTGACATGCGTGCAGGTGGTGTATGGTGACATTGTCACTTCTTTGAGACTCAGACTTGAGGTCTTTCTCTCTCCAATGGGCAAGTGCACAAGGAATAAAAATGAGACCTCAGTGGAAGCGTAGGGCAACAAACGTTACCCCTACAGACTGTAAGGAGTGGCTGGAAAAAGTTAATGGTAAAATGATCTGTTCTCTCTAACAGAAAAAAAACTAGCATTTTTCCTGGGAAAAAGGAAAGTAGTTTTACTATAAAAATTTTGACACTGGTGCAGATCACATGTGACAAAAAGAAAAGCCTGAGAAGTGGGCACTTTTCACACTGTGGCTTCCTTACTCCTTGTATGTGTGAAATTCCTTTCCTGGAAATGGAAACATAAGTGAGAAAGGCTAGTGCACATCTTTATGATTTCTTGATGAAGGATCTGGGCAGGAACAGTATATCTATTGAGACCGAATATAAATAAATCCAAAAATCCTGTTCCAAACTCTACAATTTGAAGTAAAAAACTGTCTGAATACTAAGTGTGCAGGCTTTCTTCTAGTAGCCACATAGCACATGAGAATCTGGAAATAGGCTGGAGCTTCATTTTTCTCTTCATCGCTTCTGATTCATTTCAGCTTGTGCTACATTTCCATAAACAGTGGTTTCCAGTGAAATTGTGCAGGTCAAAAAGTACTAAAATTTGTTTCTGTGGAATGCTGTTGTCCTTCATGGCACCAGACAATAGAGTTTGGAAAAGATAAAAGAGTTTTTAAGCATCTTGTCACAGAACCACAGAACCACAGAATCAACTGGTCTGGAAAAGACCTCTGAGATCATCAAGTTCCAACCAGTGACTGAACACCACCACGTATCAGCAAGACCATGGCCTAAATGCCTCATCCAGTCTTTCCTTAAGCACCTCCAGGGATGGCGACTTCACCATCTCTCTGGGCAGTCCATTCCAATGTTTAATCACTCTTTCCATGAAGAAAATCCTCCCAATGTCCAACCTAAACCTCCCATGGTGTAGCTTGAGACTGTGTCCTCTCATCCTGCCAGTTGTAGCCTGGGAGAGGAGGCTGACCCCCACCTGGCTACCGCCTCCTTTCAGGTAGTTGTAGAGTAATGTCACCCATAAGCCTCCCTTTTTTTCAAGCTAAACAACCTCAGCTCCACCAGCTGTTCCTCAGACAATTTACCCTCTAGACCCTTCACCAGGTTTTTCATCTTTTTCTGGACTTGCTCCAGCACAAAAATGTCCGTCTTGAATTGATGGCCCCAGAACTAGATACAGTACTTGAGACAACACAGCACATTATGTTCATTTTTATGTAAATACATCAGCATGTTTTTACTTTGTATATCATTTCTTCTACAATTTAATCAAAATTTGTGGACTTTCCACTTTTAAATGTCTAGAAATTCTGACCACATTTATTTAGAATTATAATTATTATTTCATTGTTTGAATTCATTTTTCCATCCTGTAGTTAAAAGATTCTAGCCCTAGTCTATCACCATAAACTTTTGCACTTTCTGGACTGCACATTCATGTTGTCAGAAAATTAAAAGCCTAGTCAAAATATTTTTTTATCATCAAGACCCCCTTTTTGTTCTTAAGACCCTTGCTTCAGGCAGATTTTTATATGCTTTGTTAAATGTCATTAGGTGCTCTTCCAACACACCAACGATATGTACAAAGAATTTCTGAAAGCTTGGTCAGACTTTTATTACATTCATGCAGTATTTCATAAAAATCGAACATCTCCTGAATTTTCTTTTAGAAATTGCTCTCCAGGAATGTGCTAGGGAATCGCAAATCTGGTAGTCCAGTGGAGGCAAGGATACCACAGATCAGTATCCTTAGGTTGAGCGGGTTGGGCACAAGAACACACAACACACATCTAGGGATATATACACACCCAGCCATGCAGAGCCACACAAACAGGAACAATCAGCACTGATGGCTTCATCTTGTTCCCCTCTCTGTCTAATCAGGATAAAGGTCTGTTAATGGGAATATATATATATGTGTGTACACATAGGTGCAGTGTGGATCCCTCTAGCAACAGAGTTTAAACACTCACTAGCTGCTCCTGAAACCCAGTCTCCTCTCCACCTCAGGGACCCCAGGGCTTCTGTCACTGTGTAAAGGAGTAAGATGGAGCAGGGAATAATTTGGGCATCCCCATTTGTCATCATTCCTCTATGCTCCTTTCTCTGTGGACCTTGATCTTTCTGCCAGATATACTAGCAAAATTTACAGCACGTGTACTATACAATATTTTGTTGTTTTTTGGCTTTTTTGGGGGTTTTTTTTGTTTGTTTGTTTTTGGTTTTTTGTTTTTGTTTTTTTTTTTATTAGCCCTCTGGTTTATTAGGAATATTGAGGACACATAAGTCCACATTTTAAAATAAAGCCTTATTTATTAAAATGTTAAAAACATTGGAAACTGGCAATACAGGGTTAAAATAAATGAAAAATATAAATTTAAAAGGTATTTCTTAGCAGGCAATATAAATATTCCTTCAATCTACTTAATGTTTTTAATGTTACCTTTTTAATGTTACTTTTAAATTTTAAAAGCGTACAGTTTCAAATTAAGCCAATCAGCCACCACCAATGCACACACACACACTGCCCTCCAAGTTAGAAATATATTTCATGATAATGTTTAGGAAAGGATTTAACTAGATTTTTCTTTAGATAGGAGACATAATACTCTTATCAGGCTTGGAGTCTGTCATTGACTGCCTTTTTCAGGAAATACTTTAGAAAAGCGCTGTGCACACTCCTGTTTGAATTGCTCCTGTTAATTTTGGTAGGTTTGGATTGAGACCATAGAGTTCTCATTATTACTGTAAGTTTGTTATTTGATGAATAAACTCAGTGGGCAGTTTATAAATGAACAAACGAGTGTGTCACTCACTAGGGGTGGAATTGTCCAAAGGATTGTAAAATACTGACAAGCACTGACTGTGCCACAATGAAGCCTCTCCTTTAATCTATTGTGGATTTATGTTACATGTATTCTGGCATAGTGATGAAAAATAAAACATTTTTTTTATCTCCCTCATCATTTATAAGCTTTCCTCTTATTCTGTTACTTTCTCCCTTTACCATTATCTCCTCAATGAAATGAAAGGACTTCTTCACCTATTTGTTGTATTGTCTTTTTACTCTGTCCCCATCCTTCATACTAATATATGTCCTTTTTGTCCTGGTTCTCTATTTCATTTTTTTCTCCTGCTTTGTAAATCTTTTATGAAGTTTCTCCTTGTCTCCCATCTGAAAAAGTAATTTTTAAGCTAGATGTTTCCAGCTCAACTATTGGAAAGCTGATGCAACTGCTATTCTTTCATGACAAAAACCACTTACATAATTTGGGGGCTTTAATCAAGACATATAAGTCCATACACCCTTGACGTACAGAAACTAAAACTCACCATGTGCAAACATACTGTAACTTTTTGTTTCAGCAATAGAGACACAAGTTTAAGATACTAATAGAAACCACAGAATAATATTAAGAATTATTCTACTCTTTCAAATAACAACATCAACTAACAAACATAATTTTCAAAATTGTTATAGCATGCTATCAAAGTAGATTGGCATTTTGTGTAAATTCTATGTGCACCAAAGTCTTCTTTAAATCAGGCTGCTGCTGTTAACAGAAATCCTTGCATTTACTTTATAAATGCCAACCTTTTAGAATACTAATTGTCATTTATCTTTACATTGTCATTTATGCTGCCTGTTGCACAATGCTGGGCAAAGTATTTAACAGCCATCCGCTCATTACATATTCAAGATTGCAAATGTAATATGGGAAATTGTGCAATACTTCTTAATGATGATATTGAGAACTGTTCTGCAGTGGAGAGCTTAAATTACAGTGAAAGTATATCATAACTGTAGCAACATGGTGATTCCCTGATTCATTCTCTTCAAGGTGAACATGTTTTTAATACATTATTGAAAAAAAAACAAAACAAAAAACAAACAGAAACCCTAGAACTTGAAAATATTTGTGATTCCTCAGCAGATCATATCCTATTGCTATTAGGACTCCAAGTATTTTTCATATGCTGGAGATTATCTGGTGGTCCAGTGAAAAGATAAGATCTTTTTGCTTTTCATTTTTTATGTCAGTTTGACCTGTTATTGTCCATCTCTTCCTTCGTTAAACTGTTGGCAAACTCATTTAGACTACAACACGGTATATAGTACTAGTCTTCGTACTGTTCCTTAATTTTTAAGATAATAACTTATTTCTCTGTCATTCTCAAACCTCTAATTGAAATGCTACAGTTTTCCTACATTGAGTGCCCAAAATTTTGTCCTTTGTTTTTTTTCCTGAGTATATAATAATGAGAAATACCTTGAATAATCTGTTACTTCCTCTTCATATTGATTCCTATGAATTTATTTTAAAAAGTATAAGTTTAAAACAGGGCTCAAAATTTGTAGTAATTAATGCTGTGGAAGTGCTAAGGACTTCTTTTTTGTAAGCATGATGCTTCAAGTTAGAAAAGTGGAAGGACTGAGACATTTTTTGTCTTCATTTACTGGTCACAGGGAGGATATTTTCTTCTTTTTTTTTCTTCTCCTTTTCTCCTTTTTCTTTTTTTAGTTTTGCTCATTTGTTTGTAGTTTTGGGTTTTTTCCATCGTCCTTGAAGATAATTTTTACTGCTATGTTTGATCATTGACATAAGCTACAGGACCCACAAATAAATTTTTGTACATGTTGCCTGTCCCAAGATCTTCTGTGGAATTTTCCTTTTGCAGTTGAAGGAGAGAAATAGGCACTTTCTAGGGCCTGATTTTTCTGATCCTAATGTAAACACCTAAGACAGATCAGACAAATTGTCCCAGAATGCTTATTCTTTGGTTTTCTTTGAAAGGAAATTTGTGGTGACCCTTTAAAATACAAATATATACCCTACAGACACCTGACCTTACAAATAATGAATGTAGAAATATTCTTTATGTAGTCTTTCAATTTTAATGGACTATTAGAACTTACATGTCCTGCTCAGGACATGTAAATCACTGTCACAGTTTATTTCACAGTCTTTGTGATAGATATAGTACTACACATATGTAGTACCAGGACAGCAGTGAACAAGAAATTGGTTAATTTAATGAGTGGAGCATGGCAGACATAATTTAAGTGAGGTTTTTGGATAATTTCAGAAATTGGGATGGATAAGCAGTCCTATGTAAACAGGGCTTAAAATTGACTGGACTATTCCACTCTGAGGGGGAATGTTAAATGGTTTGACTGTTGACAGCCTTTAGCGAGCAGATATACACCAAGATGGAGCCCAACAATGAACTGACGCTGAATAAGAGGGAGGAATTAAAATGCCAGTGTTAATCCAGGGAGACTGATCTGTCTCAGGGCTCTGCTAGCAGAAACATATTGAACTTCGGTTCAACAAGAGGAGTTCTTATCCTTTTCCTCTTCATAACTCTAGGGAAGCTGTAGCTGGAATAGAATCTCTTTCTCCTTCCCAGGCTGATACAAGAATGATGTTGAGTGTCCAGACTCAGTCGCTGAGATGGTTAAGAACCTGAGCACCTGACATTAAAGAAGAGGGTTACTTATCTCAGTGATCAGAGGCTAGGAGGCAATGCAAAACCTACATAAATCTTCTTGAAGAAACGAAGATGATGAAGCCAAACTGCTCTTGTTATTGACAAGCAAAACAGAAATGGGCAATTTTTGTGGTTTGTGTTGTTTACACTAGACATTAGGAAACAAAAAATTCTTCACTGGCAAGTGAGTGCACAAGTGTTGAAACAGGCTAGCCAGAGAGATTGTGGAGATGCACGTGATTCAAAGTTTTCAAGTCCTGGCTAAAAAGTCTTGACTATAAGTACTCATCTAAAAAGCCTTGGCTAGATTTTTCTCTGGGTGAACTGATCTTGAGTGGCAATCATTGGTGACAGTATTCTTCCAAGCAGAAAGTAGGACCCAGAGGTATCCTGAAGCTCCTTTCAGTGATCATTTATATTCTTCTACTATTCTGGGATTATTTTACTTGTTGTTACTTTTTGCAAAACTATTACTCATTTTAATGTAACCTTTCACCATCAATAGTTGCACCTTCACCTTCATGTATGTAATATATGGTGTTCCTCAGAAGGG
The DNA here is from genome assembly GCA_013397845.1 of Melanocharis versteri. Classification (NCBI taxonomy): domain Eukaryota; kingdom Metazoa; phylum Chordata; class Aves; order Passeriformes; family Melanocharitidae; genus Melanocharis; species Melanocharis versteri. The sequence continues at coordinate 1,966,623 of VZTG01007349.1, read as the reverse complement.
GAGAAAGAGCACAAGAGAGAATTAAAGGTAGAATATACAAGTCCTTCACAGGTTGAAAAACTATTCTATATATTATTTTTTGGAAGAAAAGCAACAGAGCACAGGTGACAGAAAAATGTTGTCCAAAGGAAGACCAGTTTGATTAGCCTAATACCAGAGTAACTTAACAGTTATTTAGGAATTTTTATTAAAAAATAATGAAAATTAAAAAGTAATGTTAATGCTTTCAGAAATATCTAATGAGAATTAAGCCTCATCACGTACCTTTTTTTTTTTTCTATTTATTTGTTTCTGGACAGATTATAAATGTGTATAATAAAGTGTGAAGACAAAATGCATCTAATTAGAAATACATTGTAATTTTATATATATATATTCAATTGAGTTAATCAGTACTTTTAGATTAAAAATAGTCTTACTGATAGATCTCCAAATGCAGTTGTTGATGGTAACACCGCTCTTTTATCTTTTCCTATGCTTTCACTACTACCCAGTTTATACAATGTCTCTGCAATAAAAGTTTCATGTGACACACATTTATAGGCCAGTAAATAAAAAACAGTTATGAATTTTATGAAGTGATCCAAACAATTCCAATAAATGAGCACTGCTGAGCCAAACACATTTTAGCAGAAGAATCTCAATATAATAACATTTTTGGTGGAGAGAACATAAACAATGTTTTTAGGACAGGGAACTTCAGGTGAGATTAACAACAACTCAGAGAAGAATTTGAGGGTGTTCATAAATGGCCATTTTCCTATGAATTCTACGTTCAGTGTTGTAGCTGGTATAAAGGTTACTGTAATCCTTCAGAGAATAATTTTTTTAAAAAAACATTGAGAGGAAGAGAATTGGAAAGCTTGTTTCTACAATATTATGTCTGATTCAGATGACAAAACTTCAAGAAGAGATAGAGAAGACAGTCAACAGAAGAAACATAAGAAGTATTTAAATACCAGGAGAAGTCCTTAGCTGTGAGACTTGAAAGCTTCAGTCTGGTCACTTTGTGAAAGAGAAGTACGGGAAACACTACTTGGTCGCTATGCACAATGTATAAGCAATCATAATCCCATTTTAAGACTTGCAGATAAAGGGATGGCATGAGCCAATGCCTTGAATTTAAGGTTAGATAAAATTAAGCTTTAAATAAGATATGACTTCCTGGCAGTGAAGATAATAAAACATTGAAACCCTCACCACAGGTGGCGGTGTATAAGCCGAGAACTGGAATTTAAAATGAGTTCAGATAGCTTTCAAGAAACATAATTTTGACTTTTGGAATCATTCTGCAATATGCATACACAGAAGGTAACTTTTGATGATCGTAGATTTGCTTTTGACATTGATGTTTAAACATAGGTTTGCATATGAAGTGAATAGAATATTATAATTAAATATATTGAAAAGGCATTAGGACACGGATATTTAACTGCATGCAGTGCTCTCTTCTAATCTGATCCAAGAAGAGAGTGTCTACTGCTGTTACATCTAAAATCTATTTCATTAGCTTAGTATCCTATCCTTATGTGGAAAATCACAATTTTGTTTTTTATGAGATCTTGTTTATAAGCTGAGCAGGTTTATAAATTCCTCAAAGAATGGAAGTTCTATACAGCTAAAGCACATGGTATGTGTGTTCTCTAACAGTAAAAAAATATAGGCCAGTGACTAAATATGTCACTGTTGCAACTCTTCTAAGTCAGCCAATAAGAATTATTCTTTGATGAAGTTTACCTTATTAGAGGAAGTAAGCTTCCTTTGACCTTTCTTTTCTGGCTTACATACCTGCAGAAACCCTGCTTATTATTCTTTACATTCTGTGCCAAGTTCAGCTCCAGATGCACCTTTGCATTCGAGACCCAATCTGTACACAACCAGGCATCATCCCTAGAGTCATCCCAGGACACCTGCCCCTCTTGCACTGCCTGTGCAATTCCCTCTGCCCCTCAGTTTAGCCAGCAGGTCTTGATTCAGCCATGCTGGTCTTTTACCTTCCTGTCCTGATTTCTCACACCTGAGGACCTAGAGCTCATATGCTCTATGGAAAGTTCAGCCAATACGAGAGGTCTGTCTTCAGGAAAATAAGGTGTTCAATTCTTCTTTATTAATCTAGAAAATGGAATCTTTCGTCAGCCATGGACTTTGATCGGAGGACTTGTTTGTATTGCGTATTCTGTCCCATTTTTTATCTCCTACTTTTTTTTTTCCTAAACAATGAACCATGCAGCAAAGTTACCTCCAAAGGCTATGACAAAATCTAGACAGTCTTAAATACAAATTTTCTTGATGTTCAGCTTTGAATTATGTACATATTTTTGATCCTTATTTGTATTAGACTGTCTTTTCAGTGTAAATCTGAGCTGACTTCTTTTACTTTTGATAGGGCAGATAATCGCCAAGAATATTCATTCTTTTCAATTTGTACTTTTGGCAAACAAGGTAAACTGTTTTTAATGACTTACAGTAAATATGGGTGCAATTTGACTCCATTGCAAATTGTTAAAAGTTAAGAGGGTGTGATAAGGATCTCAGTTCCCTGTGTGTGGTGGAGAGGCCCAGGTGATGCTCTAGTTCATTCAAATCAAGGTCTCTGTTTTAATCTTTTAGTCATATTTTAAAATCTGAAATGTCCTGAAGATGGTTATACATTCTTGCAAGCTTAAAATACATCCACCAAGACACAGAGTTCACTGTCTTTTATGGAGACAAGAACTTTTGACAATCTCTGACATTTGCTGAATAGCACACTTTAATTTTAAGTCACACATTGTTATTCTCTAACTGAATTAAATCTGAAGTAATATATCTGGCAGGCTGCTCAGGATTTTTGAATATTGATAAACATTAGACTTTAGCTAGATTGGTTTTCATTCCCATAGGCTGATAGCTTTTTTACTGAAATCCTAATTCGGAGAAACAGGTCGGATGCTAAAAATCATATAAGCAACTTGGCAACGATTGACAGAGAACAGTAGGACAAACAAAATGGATACAGGGAAAAAAAGGAGTTAAAAATAAGAATAGTAGTAGTTTTCAGAGTAATCATAATTTCTTAATGTTTAGTGGTATTATAATACACATCTGGGGGGTTTTATTTGGTTTTGGTTTTAAGAAATTTGAGGTCAGATCAAGCTGGACAACAAAATGCTATTTTAGGCAATAATTGGTAAAAATTTACAAATTGTGTGAAGCTAAGAAAGCGCAAACATTTTGTGTGCTAATGTGACATCTTAGTTGCATAAGTAGCAAGTATATATTTGATAAATGCAAATATTTTGGGAGAATAATCTTGCTGTTAATAAATGTCCAGTATACTGAAACTAAAGTTGACTGTCTTGTAGATTATGTATTTTTGTCTTAATTTAGTTCAAAGTTTCAGTGATCTGAAGATTTTGAAATTACTAACTGATAAGGTGACTATTTCTACTTTATTTCTTATGCAATGTTTCCTACTAAATGGCTTAGACAATAATCCATTATTCTTACTATCAAAGGTGAATGAATTACCAAAATATATCTCTATTCTGAATAACGGTATCAAAATTATTCAGTAAAGAGAATATCATAAGAAGTGATGATAATAATGAATACAATTTTTCATGGCCATTAAAAGATAAAATATACTAATTTTTATACATATAAGCAGAATAAGTACTGAGATATAAACCTCAAAACAAAACAAAACAAAAAAAATCAAAACAAAACAAAAAAAAAAAATCAAGATTATCCTAGATTTACAAAATTTGTTTCAGGGAGGAAAAAAAAGAAAAAATATATATATATGTTTCAGTGAAACTTTTTGGTTAAATGTATAGACTAAACACAGATATGATGCAAATAAAGTGATTAGAATCACCTAGCAGCATGGTCTGTGGTAGGTCAGATTCATCTTATCTTTTGCAGGAAAATGTAATCATATGAAGAAGACTTCCTGAGCTAATTGCTGCTCAGGGAAATGAATAATGTTTTTTCTTTGAGGGTTCATAAAAGCCATGAAGATAAAATGTGAGGCCATTTTTCAAATAGTCAGTCTTTTGCCCATCTCAGTCCAGATGCTGAGTGCTTCTGGAAACCATGTGTGAGTCATGAGGTTTTGATCATCTTTATCCAAGTTTCGATGCATATTTGGCATCCTGAGATTTGAATGTATTTTGTAATGGTGGCATACACTGTATGTACTTCACATATAAACCGATATAAGGGTTAGGGAAAGGGGAACCTAGAAAGAAATTTACTCTTTTTGTCAAAAAAAATCAAAATACTTAAGTTTGACAAGTTACTGCAGGAGACTATGGGACTGGCTTTAACATATTATTCTCAGCACAGTCACGCCATAATTCTCAATTTTCCCAATTGAGGTTATGCTTGCAATCTAAACTCCATGTTTTGTAGCTAGCTTTCTAAAGGAATCCAAATCAAATTAGGCGTCTCCTGTAAAGATGGTGGTACTCATTTTCCATTAATGAAACACTTTCTCTTGCTGGATTAGGAAGCCTCTTCTAAGCTTACATCATCCTTCTAAATGACAAAGAAACTTGCTGAAAAGAAAATATAAGGTAGAGCATTTTTTCCCAAAATTAAAAAAAAGATATTGTAGATACAGTCTGAAGAATTATACCAGCATGTGTGATCTTTAATTCTTCCATAATGTTAAAGATATATCTCAGAAACTATAAGACACAGAATTATTTTGATTTAGATTAAAAAACCAGAAAATAATTTACAGATCTACATTTCAACTTCACAGTTGCTCACATTTTGTCAAGAAATTTTGGTTAGCAAATCTATTGTTGTCATGACCTTGTTGAATGAAGAATACGTGTTCACTGCCCAGTGAAATGGAGTTTTTGTCTAGATATCAGTGAAAGAGTATACACAGATGTCTGGGTTACAAAGAAGGGGGTGAAGTTTAGTGCTGTGTGGTTTTGTCCCTCTCTTACTGGAAGGTGAGGGGGAAGGGCAGTGGCTTATTTGGAGTTTAATTTCCTTCTGGTGTTAAAACCAGCACGTCTAATTGGAGCCCAATGAGGGTCTCAAGAAAGAGGTTGAGATAAAAATTCTGATCAAAGCATTTGTGTATCAGGAACAGAACATTTGCTTCACATCATTGGACTGATCAAATTACCTTGTGGCAGAAGTTCGGAAAAGTCATAATATGCACACATAAATTTAAGCCATCTCATGGCTTAACCCAGTAAAGACTGTCACTGGTTTAAATATAATGTCCTATACATTCATGTAATTTGTGCATTCTATGACTTGTATGTCATAACAAACTATGAAACTAACTCACTTCTAAAATGGCCAGTTACACATATGTAGTACAAATTATACATGAGTGCCACGTAAAACAATATTGGCAAAGTTTCATGGAAATAAGGTGATAAGCACTGGCAACAATATACATATAAACAGAGACAGGATGGGGCAGATCTAGAGGTGCAGATAACAAGGGCTCCAGCTTTCATTCTTGAAGGAAAGATTTGTTCATTTAAAAAATGTAAGATTTTAAAAGCAGCATTGTCTTTTGTGATGGATTTGCAAACTCTGTGTCATTTAGGAGGGATGGAGAAAGATTTTGCTCTCAGGTCATAACATTTCATCGCTGCCACACCTTCTTCCTCTCACTAACCTCTGCTCCACAGGACACAGTACTTCACTAAGTTCTCCGATGTAGGTCCTTTCCATAGGATACAATTCTGCAGGAATTTCTCCAGACAGGGTCCTTTTCAAGGGGTACGGTCCTTCAGGGACAAATTTATCCAGTGTGGGTATGCCATGGGCCTCAGTCCCTGACAGAAGTCTTGCCCCCAAAATAGGCTTTCCATGAGCTGCCTTGTGGATGTCTGCTCTGGTGTGATCCTTCGTGGACTACAGGAAAACAACCTGCTTCACCATGGCCTTCTTGGGCTTGAGGGGAATGTTTGATCTCACGCCTAGAGCACCTCCTCCCCCCTTCACTGACCCAAGTTTCTGCTGGGTGGTTTCTCTCATGTTTTTTCATTTTCTTGCACAGCTACCATATAGTGTTTTTTACTCTTTCTTAGATATGTTATCAGAAATGTGCCATCAGCATTGCTGGTGGGATCAGCTCTGGCAGGTGGTGGCTCTGTTTTGGAGCCAGCTGGTCTGTGCCCAACGTGGGGGTAACGTACAGTCTCTTCTCACACAGGACACACCTGCAGTCTCCTGCTACCAAAGCTTTTCCATATAAACCCAGTACAGGACTGAAATAAATGTTTTCTAATGATGAATATTAGTGATCTATCCTGAATAAGATGAAGATGCAAACAGCAATAGAGCACTAAGACGCAAAAGTGTTTAGAAGCTCCTCTACCTCACTACATTCTTCACAGTCCAGTTCCTCATTAAAGATAAAGAAATCTGAAAAGATTTGCGCAGTCTAGCTTAGTTCTGCTGTCACTGAGCTCATTTCTACAACTTGCTCAGGCTTGCACGTGTTGTATTGAAGAAATTCGGCATCATTGGGAAAGTTTTACTTTGCATCCCTTGCATAAAGCTCCCAAAACTCTGTCGTTGTTCAGATAAAGCCTAAGGAGTGAAGAGCTTTTTTAAATTCCCATGGGTCAGGTTTTGATATGAATTTACTAGAAAAATACATGATATCAGAAATTATCTTCAGGGCAGAATTGTAGGTTCAAAAATATATATTAAAGAACAAATGCTGTTAATAAATAGTAGAGCCCAGTTATTCCACAGTGTTGTGGCATATACCTTAATCAAATAATTACTACAATAAAACATGAAACATTTTTAGACATTGTGTAGGTAAATATTAAAACTGTAATAGAGAAGCTGGAAAAAAGGTAGTTTTGGAAAACGTGGTTAGACCTTGACCAAGAACAAGATATATTCTGCAAAAGATATCAGATTAACTGGGGGGGGGAAAAGGATGAAAAAAATTTAAAAGAGAGTAATTAATAACTCGCTAAAGGAGTGAAGGATATAATTAATAGAAAATATGATTCAGTCTGTGGACATTGAAAGCTTGGTGGCAGAGAGATTTTTCAGTATCTGCCTGTGTCCGTGAGCATTCTCACTTTCTCACAGAGCTAGCTGCAAAACAGCTAGAGAGCTTTTGTAAATAATTCTTCTATCTTGCACCTGTGAGGTGTTTTTGCACTTTGTTATTGTTAGTCTGAAGGATCGTTTAGGAAATGTGTGTTTTTAGGATCTAGCCAATAACCCTGAGGGATGGTCAGCTAAGATCCAATGACTTTCTACGACCTAGGGTATAAAACCCTTCTGTATATAAATAAATAAAGGCATTTCTATCTAGTTACTCCTGAGTTCAACTCTCTCTTTCCTCCCCAGGCTGTGTCCATTGTTGCGACATCAGTCAATGATTCAGTGATGACTTGCAGCTAACATCCCAAGAAAGGGAAAAATTTGCAAGGTCATCTATATCCAGAGAGCTGCATTTTGACTGGAATCAGTGCACAGAAGGCTTACAAAATAATAAGGATAATGGAGAGTTATTTTGATGGAAGAAATAAAAGCTTTGGATCATTAAACCTGGAAAATTAAGTTCCAATTCTTACACGACTCTTCAATCTAAATATATAGGGGGGGAGGAGAGGTGGGTCTGGAAAAGCAGAAAATATAAACACTAGGAAGATATGTGAGCTATTTAAACTACAAGTACTAAGAACAAATGGACATCAACTGGCCATGAAAAAAATTAGAATAGAAATTAAATGCCTTATTTACTATCAGAGTAGTTACGGAAGTTTTCTAATGGATGGAGATTACTTCAACTGTTGTTAAGAAGCTTGCTTAGTTTATGAATTGCATTGTATAATACTCTTGCTCATGAAAGAAGAGGATTACAAGCCAGCACCTCAGGAAGACTTTTTCAGTTCAACAGCCCAACCTCTTGACAGGAGAGAAGTTCACAGTACTGTAAGCTCACTCTCACCCCCAGCATATAGTAAGAAGTAGGGACTTCACCCCCTTTCCCAAAGCATGTGTACATCTCTCTGGAACCAGTAAATAGTGTGCATCACAAGTGCTGTAATTCATTCTTAATATTCCTGCCTGAATTAGTTGCCTTAAATCTGAATGAGACTCATTTTTTATAGCCGGACTATCATGTTACATTGTAGGTAAGCTGCCTTTGACTTGGTGTAGCCTAAGCTTTTTTCCTGCAGCTCTGTGTAAAACCTAGGATATACTTGTTACAAATTCAAAAATTCAGTGAAGAATTAACAAATTCACAGCCTGTATGTAAAATATGAAGTAAAATAAAAATCAAATGTTAGTCCACTGCAAGTGACTTGTAAGTCCATTTTGGAAAACTCCTAAAATTACTGCCAGTATGGAAAAATAGGTTTGTGCTTTATGGATCAGGAGCTGGTTCTCAAATTGCACATACGTTCATAATAATGTGATGAAATTTCACAACTCAAAACACTGGATTCTGCACCTGGGATGGAGTAACATTGTGCCCAGGGTTCCATCCCACTGTAATGAATGTGCGCACAATTTGTGACAAGCAAAGAAAATGATTCTTCATAAGCATCGCAAAGGCAAAACAGCAACAAAGAAGTGAAATAAATCAGGGATGCCTGATGGCTTACAACCAGCTTTACTTACCATACATTGATATATTTAATTTTAATATTGGAGTAAGTCCAGAGTAGGGCCATGAAGTTTATAAGTGCACTAAAACCCTTCCACTATGAAGACAGGCTGGAGAAGAGAAGGTTGTGTGGAAATCTCATAACACCTTCCAGTATCTGAAGGGGACCTATAGGGAAGCCAGAGAGGGACTGTTCATCAGGAACTGTAGTGACAGGACAAGGATTAATGGTACAAACTGAAAGAAGAGAAATTTAAGTAAGTTATTAGAAAGAAATTATTTATTGTGAGGGTGCTGAGACGCTGGAACAGGTTGCTCAGGGAGGTTTTGGGTTCCCCAATCCTGGAAGTGTTCAAGGCCAGGTTGGATAAGGCCTTGAGCAACCTGGTCTAGTGAAAGGTGTCCCTGCTCATGGCAGGGGGTTGGGACTGGATGATCTTTAAGGTCCGTTCCAATCCCTTAACATTCTATGAGTCATCCTATATATACTTGCAATTTTTTTGGAAGTAAATATCAACTTAGGTTCCAGGAGCTAATTTAGATCTATCAGACAACTCTTCTAATGCTTTTTTTAATATTCAAGAGATATTTTCTGCTAGTCTAGAAGTTGCAGAGTTTTGGGAGACTTTTCTTTTGAAGTAATACAGAAAGAGACAAACTAAATACTACAAATCCTTGTGCTTTTCAGTATAAAAGCCCATAGTCTAGCTTTTGGGGAGAGGATACTTGGCAAACAGTATTTCCTCTAGTTCTTGGCAGAAGCGATCATGACCTTGGGGCAGACATTTGTTTTCCCTACCTGAACATCCCTAGCCATTGAATAAGAGATTCTGTTTATCCCCTTTTCTGCAACCATGAAGATTAAATTCCAAATAAAGCACTGCATGAGGGTATACAGTACGACAAATCATGCATGAGTTTTGTTGCTTGGGGACTTGATTATTTATATATTAGCACATTATTTTTTTCTTGGTCTTTGTTGAAGTAATCTAAATGTTTATTTTCTTTTTCATTTTAAGGAATTTGCAGCAGGACTGAAAAATGGCAGAAGAGCCATTATAGAAGGCAATGAAAGACATTTCATTGTAGGCAAATAGAAATGCTGTCACCACAGTAATGTAATAAAGAAAATAATCCTTTACTAGCCCTAACAAACAACTTTTAATATAACCAAACACTTGATTATACATTCACTGAGATTCTCTTGTTTGTTCAACAACTAACTTGTAATGGCATGTGGATTATAATTAAAGCTGGCAAGCTGTCTGCTGTGCAAATAACAAATGAAGTTGCCACAGGAAGCTTTGAAAATGTGGTGTGAAGAACATACCATAAAAAATAGGCATTATGATGATTATACTGCTCTGTCATCTTTTGAGCCATCACTCTTTGATTAGACAAAGTTTTCTTATGAAGGTAAATTTTTAAAACCTCAATAATCAAAAAATGAAGTAATTTTCTTCTTTTAGGGTTTTGAAGAGCAATTCAGTAAAACCATATTTTCTTTTTCTAAACTTTGATTATATATATATATTTTTTAATTTTTACTATAGCTCAACTTTAATCAGACTCACAAACTTCTGAATACTGCTGCAGACGCTAAAAATTCAAATACAGCAAAAGAGAAGAACTAAAGGTATTTTCATATACTAAAAAAAAAAAAAATCTTTTTGGTGTCAGAATTGTGCTTTCAAAGAAAATCCTTCAACTACCTCCACTCATCATGGCTGAAATCAAATTAAAAGATGCACCAAAAAGTACCGTTTAATGCTCCAGTTGGTAAAGGACATGCAGTCCATGGGATCAGACCAAAGCTACCACAAAATTACTGCTATGGGACGGCTGTGTAGGTCTGCAGCACAACCATAATTGTCTCTAAACACAAATGGTCTGCAGTCTGCAAGACTTTGTTACTAGTTAGCCATTCTCAGAGTATCTCACTCCGAACAGGAGTGCAATTCTCTGGTAAAACTTTTCCCTTTTCCTACTTGCAGAGGAGCAGAAGAGCTATCTGTTTCTTTGTCAGGATTAATACAAACATTTCAAATTCTTGTATGAAGTAATCTGAAGCAGTACAGGAAACTATTTTTCTACTTTATAAGAAAGCAATTTGATTATTTCAGACATTTTTTCCAACGATTCAAGAACATTGCTAAAAATATGATGATTTTGTTATATTTCAGTTCATGGGGTCTTAGCATACTGACCCATTTATTGGGTTTTCAATTTATTTATGTTCAGATTCAGCATTTTGCTGGCATTTCTGGCATAACACAGTTAGAGTTAAGTGTGATCTCTCCCTCAAACCTCAGAGTGTTGGATCCAGGACTTCCTTTACTCTGCAGTACTACTCTTAGAGTTGGTGCATATTCCTTGCCTTTGAGAAAAAGCAAAACTTTTTCTTTTGAAGTGCTGGTACTGCCAATTAGCAAATTTTACCCTTGTTGACAAATAGGTAACTGATTGTAGTTCTTTCCAGAGAGAGAAACCATCTTCTTCTCTCTAAGTGGACTCATATTCATGTTTTCTGCTTCCCAAGAACAGATCCAAATTATGCATGTATTGTAGTCAGGGAGTAATTTATAAGTGATACTGGACCACTTCTGTCTGTCAACCTTTTGTAGCCAATGTTCTCAGTTTTGTTGGGTTTTTTTTAATTTTCTGATGCTATGAATGGGTAAGTTTCAGATATCAGGTTTCAGCTTAGTTACTTAACATCGTTTGGGCCTGTTTGTGAAATATTCATGGTACCCTTAGTGATATTTAGGAAGCCAGTGCTTGTTCTTAGGTTTACTGGTTTTGGCTGGGATAAAGGAGTAACTTTTCTTCATTTAGCTTGTATGGTGTTATGTTTTGGATTTGTCAAGAAAACAGTGTTGATAGCACAGGAATGTCTTCATTATTTAATTATTTAGGGCTTATAAAGCATCAAGGCCTTTCCTGCTTCTCATGCTGCCCCACCACTACGCATGCTGGGGTGCACAAGGATTTCAGAGGGAGCACAGCTGTGAACGGTGACACCAACTGAAGCTGGAGAAAGAAGGGAGGATGTTTGGAGTGATGGCGTTTTCTTTCCAAGTAACTGTTACACATGATGGAGCCTGGCTTTCCTGCTTGCCCATGAGAAGAGGTGAATAAATTCCTTGTTTTGTTTTGCTTGCATGCACAGCTTTTTTTAATTTCTTAACTAGCTTTACCTCTGAGCTTGAGTTTTACCAATTTTACCCTTTGGATTCTCTTCCCTATCCCACTGGGGAAGTGAGCAAGTGGCTGTGTGGTGCTGAGCTGCCCATCAGGACTAAACCACGTTAGGCAATTTTGTTCCTTAGTGTTCAGTAAAGTGGTTTACTGTAGAATACCCAGCATGACTTTCAGCTGTTTTGGGTTTGATTTTTTTTTTTGGTTTTTTGAGGACAGTTATCAAGGGAAGCACAAAATTTCAACTGCAGAAACAAATGGTCACATGATGAAAAGTAGTTACTGAAACCTAATATAATACCAAGTACATTCTAAATGTAAATCCTGATCGTGTTAAATAGTGGTGCCAGCTGTTTCAGCCTGCAGACTGCGCTTATTGGTGTACTCTGGGAATCAGCAGGTGGTGCTTGCTCTGCTAGTATCAGATTACGAACAGAAACTTTTAAATGGACATTTCAGCTTTCTATAGCTCCGGGACTAGCAATGTATGAGAAAATGAAATATGAAAACCTGAAGAAGGATATATGTTAATGGAAAGTTTTAGTTTTACTAAAATAAAATAAGAAACTGGAGTTCAATTCCTTTCCCATTCATCTTTTCAAAACCTTTTCTACTGCACATTTATCTGTGCATATTTTTATATGTAAATATGAACATTTTCTGCAATTATCAAATGTAAATTGCTACATATAGGTTGCTATTTTTTCTATAAAATCTACAATCACAACTGCCACTGTTCTACAAATGCTGTTATGGTGGGCTGACCCTCTCGGGATGCCAGGTAACCACCAAGGTGCTTTATCACTCCCCTCCACAACTGGATAAGGGAGAGAAAATGTAATGAAAGGTTCATGAGCTGAGATATCGACAGGGAGAAATCACAAACCGATTACTATCAAGGGCAAAACAGACTTCAGTTGAATTTATTACCAATTGGAATTGGAGCAGCTTTAAAATGTCTTTCTCCCACACTTCCCTCCTTGGGCTCTACCTCCTCTCCTCCAGCAGGGTAGGGAGACAGGGCATGGGGGTTATAGTCAGTTCATCCCAGGTTGTTTCTGCCACTGCCCAAGGAGAACAGTATTTCCTCTGCTCCAAAGTGCGGTCCCTCCCATGGGAGATAGTTCCACACGAATGTCTCCAAAGTAAGTTCTTTCCACAGGCTACAGTTCACAAGCTGCTGCAATGTGGGTCACACTTTCACAGGGCGCAGACCTTCCAAAACAGCCTGCTCAACACGGGTTCCCCAGGGGAACACACGTCCTACCGAGAAACCTGCTCCAGCATGGGCTTCTCTCTCCTCCGCAGGTCTCCACCCAAAGCCTGCTCCAGTGCAGGCTACCCACGGGGGCACAGCCCTCTTTAGGGCATCCATCTGCTCCAGTGTGGTCTCCTGCATGCCTGCAAGTGTATCTCTGCGTCCCTGTGGACCTCCATGGGCTGTGGGAGCACAACAGCTTCACCACGGGCTGCAGGGGAATCTCAGCTCTGGCACCTGGAGCACCTCCTTGCCCTCCTTCTCCACTGACCTTGGTGTCTGCAGAGCTGTTCCTCTCACATAATCTCACCTCGCTCTTCTCTGAGAACAATTGCTTCTGCACTGCATCTTTTGCTTTTCTCCTTAAATATGGCTACAGCCAGTACAAGCTTAAATTTTGTGGTAGCCAGAAGGGAGCATGGCTGAGATCGGGAGTTTATTCTATACAACCTCACATCATTTTCCAGAGGTGGGAAAAGGCTTCCTTCTGGGTTATGTAGTGTGACTGAGGGAGCGGTCGGGCATTGTCAGGGGTTTTCCATGGGGGATAAGCAATAGCTTAGTGTGAACCATTCACCTTTTTTCTTGTACACTCTGTCGCAAGCATTGTTGCTATTACTGTTCATTGTCTTATTTCATTGGTGTTTTCAGTAAATTGTTTTTATCTCAACCAGTGACTTTTATCTTTTGTGTCTCCAATTCTTCTCTTCAGCCCACAGCAGCAGGAGGGTCATCAGGAGGCAGAGTGATCGAGTGGCAAATGGTTTGGAGTGTTTCAGTGGAAACACAAAACTGAGGAATATGTTTCCTAAACCATGAAAATATTTTATCGCAGGGGTACCTCTGCCATCTCTGATTGGCTCGGTCTTGGACAGCAAAGGATTCATCACGAAACCAGCTGGCACTGGCTCTGTTAGACTAAGGGAAAACTTCTGGTGGCTTCTCACAGAAGGCACCCCTGTAGCACCACTCCCACTTCCGCAAGCTGGCCACACAAACCAAATATATTCTATCTCTCACCCACACAAAAAAACCTCAGTCCTTGACTTAGGATAAACATGACTCAGCAAAAACCAAATCATCAGAGTGTTACCCACATTTTTCTCATTCTGAATCCAAAACAGCACTGTACCAGCTACTGAGAAGAAAATAACTATCCCTGCTGAAACCAGGACAATGGTAAAAAGAAAATCTGTATTGTCTTTGTCTGATCTAATTTTCACACATTTTAATGTATGTTAATACATCAAGGTACAGTAAAAACCACAGAGGAGCTACTCAGGAACATAACAGAATGTAAATAACTATATTAGGCCAAACAGAAACAAAAAATCAGAAAAAAAAATCCCAAACATCCCAAAACCCCACCAAATTTTCTCATTGAGGAAGGTATTTGAAATTGAAACTAACAATTCAAGTTGATTCTAAACAACAGTGTCGAGACCTTATTTTGTCTTTTCTAACCCTATCTCATATATCTCACTCCTTTTCTTAGGAACCAGGGAGAATTCACTAGAATACAAGGAGAGGAATCAAACCCTGAAACTTCTGCTTAAATGAATGTTACAGAATAGTAATGCACTTTTCAATGAAACATAAAATTTTATATATGAGCCTTTTTTTGCAAAAATATGGATTTCTTAAATGTCTTATGGAATGACTGCTTTTATCCAGGGAAACAAAAGAAAAATTGTGCTTATGAACCGTACAATTTTACAGCGACCACTTTTGGGATGCATAGGGGAAAAAATCCCAGAATACAAAAGCAACTGTTTCTCAGTCATTGTTTAAGCAGCCTGCCTAGTGTCATAACAATTTTGTCTTATTCTTTATGACTACCCTGCTCTTGTCAATCACATTTAAGCACACTACAATAGTGTCAGCTTTTATTTTTAGAACCTTCATGCCCTGAAGTAGTGTATGCTCCAAATATTGCATGCAATTCCCTGGTGACACTGTTCTGAGAATCTAAAAAACAGACCAACCTTGGATTCATCTGGAGGTGACGAGGAGGTTCTGGTAGTACTATGTGTTTCTATTTAGATCCAAGTGTTTTCTTATTTGGCTGATTGTTCTTTCAGATACTTAAATATGAAAAAAAAAAGCATTTTTAGAGGGATAGAAGATATTTTTAAATATAGACTGAATTTCACTAAATTAGGTACAGTTAAAATAAAAATAATAAAAAACTCAGTTCACTTTTGCTGAAGGAAATGTTCCAGAAATATAGAAACAATGTGACACCCAAATGAAACTTTTGAAGTTGAATTAGCATTTTTCTTCCTGTAGACATAATTAGTTTAACAATAGGAAAAATGCAAAAGTGGAAAACATTCATCACTTCCAATATGAATAATAATGAGTGTCTTTTAATGCCATCAGTGATATGTAGCATAAAGACATGTGTAAATATGCTTTGTAAAGATTTGTGTGTGTGCACATTTTCATTTGTTCAAGTTATGGGAAGTACATTTGGTTTGACCAGAACTATTTTCTGTGATTTGGCCATTACCCTGAAAAATACAGTGTTTGCTCAACTTTATAACCAATGAGTTTTCTGCACAATGAAAGAAAATATTCTCTCAACAGATATCATCGACAGTCCATATTTGGAAATGTTCCATTTATTTTTTCTTTAGAATTGGCAAATGGTTAATTAAAGTCATAAAAGAAATGATTGCGGAAAAAGAGATTGACTTATTTTCTTTAAACAAAAGACATCTGTTATGCCATAAAGTTAACACTAACACCACTTTTTCTTCTCCCCACTGCCAACTATGGCTGTCATCATTCTTTTTTTCCAGGAAGAGGACTGTCTTCCCTAAAGAAAACAACAGTCACAATCTATTTGGGGTTTGGTTGGCAAGATTCTCTATTAAATATTGACCCGGATCCAGCATATCAACTCTTTAAGCAGGACTAAGTGGTTTATTACAGAAGGCTCTTGAAACTCATAGGTTTTACACAATCTGATCCCAGATTGGAGAGGTTAATGTTGTTTTGCTGGTAAAGATATTAAATTTTATTTCCACTACACAAGTAATTTTTTTCCAAAGAAACATAAAACTAAAAAAAAGAAGACAGAAACAAACCCTGCAATATTTCTCTCTGCATACTCTAGTATGAAAACCTCTGAACCATGGTTTCCTTTCATTATTTCACACTATTTATGAAGTGAAATTCTAATTGAAACATTTATTTAAGGCATATATTCGAGCTCAAATATTTTTGTGAAGTAAACATGCTACAGATTGCATTAAATACCTCCAAAATCAATGAAAAAGATCCAGGAATTACCATTTTGATTGACTGATATGACTCTGTGACCTTATTTTTTCAGAATTTGTAACTAAAACAGTATAGTATCTAGAAAATCAAAGCAGGATCTCTGAATATTTTTGCAACTTCTTGTTTTCACTTATTTCAAATATGGTTATTTTGTTTGTTTTCTACTCATTATTTTACATTATTGACTAGTTTTATCTCTGATTCTTGTGTTTCATTCTGATGGCTAGATACCTGAGTGAAATTTCTGTCTAATGAGACCCTTTCCATTTTTACTGTAAATATTGTCAAATAAAACATTAATATAGAATTTTACATGGTGCTTTTCCCCCCTCCCTTCTTGAGTGAAAATTTGAAAAAACACACTCTTAATTTTGAATATTTTGGGTTTTTCTTTTTAAAAAAATACCCTCACTTCCTTGTTCTCATGTTAGTTTTCGTCCTTTCTTCTTCCTCCTACATTGTGAGCAAATTTAGTATAAGAGCTGAAATGGAACACTATTATAAAATAATGTTACCATAGCAGCAAAAAGTAGTTTCAGTTTATCACCTACAGCAAAAATGAAAGGTGAGTTGTGCAGGATTCTTATCAGCTACGGAGAAGGTAATCAGACAAAATCAATCTTCATCAATAATGAATGAGCTGCTCATACAAAGACAAATCTGTGGTGGTAAAGAAACCATCATATTATTTTCTGGAAAACTAGAATTTGTTTGAAATAGTAAAAAAGCTACTGCAGAACTTGCAGATAAAACATTCTTATTTGTAATCTCTGATATTAGCAAAAAGATTATTGATGCTTTCTTGAATTCATCATTAGTATAACAAAATTGCTGTAGCACCTCAGAGGGGTATCATATTCATCATATGATAATTTATCAATCAAGATATTGAAAGTTTGGGGTTTTTTTGTCTGTTCTTGACAGTTTACACGTATAGCATCAGTGACTGGGGATATATTTGGAACAAAGCAACATAACAAGTTTTGGTTTTAATATACTCTAAGAAATATTTATTCTGCTCACAGAGTTCATTTCTGAAATTTGGGTATTAAATTCCAGCCTAGAGCTATCACCCAAACAAAGATAAATAATGAGATATCACTAGGTAAGTGCAGGTACATTTTGAGTGCCAGGTGAATTAAAATCAGCTTATAAATAGGTGACGAACCAACTGTGAAAAATGGCATATATGTATATAAATATGGATGAATATACATATTATCTATCCCTTCTGGAAGTTTCTACTGTGATCATGACATGAAAACTGTAGTATGTCTTTTGTGGTCAAAGAGATCCTATATAGAGGTGATACTTTTAATGAGTGTCAGTTTTGCAGGGAATCACTGGATTTAATATATTTTTATCAATTGCAGAAATTTGACATTTCAGGAGTTACTGTATTGGATGCCATGTGTATAGAATTTCGTCTTTGATGATCTGTGAGGTGTGAATCAGGCCCAAGTATTGTCACTACAAAGTTTTAAACAGGACTGTGGTGTTTGGATAAACATTACTTAGAGATGAAGACATATGTCTGTTTTTTTGCTTTATAAAGGAGAAACAAAATCATACATTTTGTTCATAGGCCAGAAAGATTCAAGGAAAGTAGATTTAATTATTCAACACCTAGAGTTCTCTGTAAAGGTGATGTGTCAGGTAATTATCCTCTTTGAGATTGTCAGCAGAAAAATAATCATTCAGCCCATCATTAATTTGCTTTACAGACACCACATATTTTCATTTGCAACATTAGCCTGTGTCATGGTTTCCCCTCAGCTGGTAAACACCATAGAGCTGCTCGCTGACTCCCCCACCAGCAGGATCAGGGAAAAAACTGGAAGTGCAAAGGTTAGAAAAGCCATGGGCTGAGATAAAGACAGTTTAATAGAGAAAGCAAAACCCATGCACACAAGCAAAGAAAAAGGGCCCCATCACATGTAATGGTTATATGGGAAGACAAATGCCATCACTCCAAACATCCCCCACTTCCTTCTTCACCAGACTTTATATGCTGAGCATGATGTCCTGTGGTCTGGAATATCCCTTTGGTCAGTTGGGGGTCACCTGTCCTGGCTGTGTCTTCTCCCAACCTCCCACGCACCCCCAACTTCCTCCCCAGTGTGGCAGTATGGGAAGCAGAAAAGGCCTTGGCTTTGTGTCAGCCCTACTCAGCAATACCAAAAAATATCTCTACATTATCAACCCTCTGTTCAGCATGAATCCAAAACATAGCTCTGTACCAGCCACTGTGAAAAAAATTAACTCTCCTACAGCCAAAACCAGCACAACTGCAATTATATTTTTTACTAATCCCTGTGACTGGGCACTGAGGAAGGCTTGCTGCTAAATAAGGGTTGCCAGAATTTAAGGATAGCTCTTACAGGAAGATGTAATCAAAAGCTAATTTTCCATTCATTCCATTCTACTGAGTTACGGATGGGGCATTTTGGTGTTTGTTTTGTTTTGTTTTCTTCTTCAACTTCTACTTGGTCAAAATAGGCTATCTGAAATATGGGAACATAGGAAATGGTGGTAACAAAACCCCTCTTGGATCAAATAGTCTTACTCATTTCAAATAACCTTATCATATAATCCCATCCACATTTAAATTAATCTCCATTTTAGAACAAGAACTGTTAGGCCCTGATATTTCTTCCATCTCTCCTTCATACTTATTTTACAGTCTGTTTTTTTCCTGGAAAAAAAGAAATCACAGCAACTTGTTAGTACCAGCAATGTTAATCTTGCTTGGTAGGCAATATTAGTAAAGATACATAATTTTAACTACATAAAAATAAATCCAAAACAGTTTTATTACAGGAAAGATAGATGAAATATCTGTCCTAGGGATTCTTTCCTCATGGAAGCATGTTTCTGTGATTTTTTAGAAAGGTATAATTGAAAAAATAAAAAAAAAACAGAACAAAAATACAAATAATGTAATGATAATGAAAATCGAAAATTCTTTGTTCTTTCCAATTCCTAGGACTCCTTTAAAATGTGTTACTCCTCCTGTTTCTTTTGAAGACTTACCTCAATTTTTTTTTTCTTGCGGCAAACATGCTCTCAATTTCTACATGTGGGCTTTTAACAAAAACAAGCCAGAAAATACACTTCCTGTCCATTCTCTTCTCTGCCATTTTTGCATCCATTTCCCTTTCATCTTCAGATCCACTGACTAAATCTTTGCCCTGACTCTGTCTGCACTGAAGCTCACTTCCATATCCTCTCTTATCTGACATCTTCTCTCTTGGGCTATCATCCATCTCAGCCTGTCTGGATGGTTCACTGTCAGTTCTATGCGAGAATGCTAGAGACAGAAGCGGCCATTACTTTTCTCCTCTTTTTTGTATTTATTATATGCGTGGAAATGATAGAATCTGTCTATCTTAGGTTCTCTGCATCATATAAAAACTAACAACTATTTCTTAATTTCATTTAAGTATTTAAAAAAGCCCATTAAGAGAAAAATAAAACAAAAATGTTTTCCTATATGCTGATATTTTCTAATACTCAGTATACTGTTCTAATGCAGACCTTCAGGCATTCTAAAATGAAGATGACTAAAGTTTTGTTGGCTGTCCAGCCCCATTTCATGAAATTTCCGACTCATCTCTAATTTCTGTAGGTAGATTCTCATTATTGCCTTCAAAGTCCTTCACAGTTTCATTGTGTTTTCATATTAGATTTGTCCTTCTTTACCATTCTACTGTTTTCTATCTAATCTATATATATATATATATAGCCTATTTTCCCAGTGTTTCCAGAGTATTATCCTAGCCTTTCCCATTGTTATATAAGAGATGAAAAGTGGATGACTGGTCTTTTAACATGCTTCCAAGAATTAGACTTCAAACTGGTTGATATTTATGATTTCAAATTTATTCTGGTTATATGATGAGAGTTTAATCCTTTTTCTTTCCCTATTTAAAGTATCTTGGATTGACTATTTCAAAATGCTGTCAATCTACATTTTAAAAAAGTGAGAGCTTTTTTATATTAATATCTTCATATTTCATCATATATATATGAAATAACTAATTTATTGCACCTGGTAGTGCAATGTAGTAAAACATGAAAAGATTTCTAATACATTTCTGTTTCAGAAAAGTCCTTTACTGGAAAGAAAAATCTAAATAGTATGTTTCCTAAATATTTTTTAAACTAGCTGGAAAAATGATGTAACAGATGTACTCTTTCAACTTAAGGTATTGTTACAGAGAAGGATTTTGGCCACTGGGATGGGAGAGAGAATCAGAGTGATAAAAGTGAGAAAACTCATGGGTTGATTTAAAGACAGATTAAGAAGTGAAAGCTGCAAAAGCACACACTAGCAAAACAAAACTGGGAATTCTTTCACTGCTTCCCATGAGCGGGCAGGTGTTCAGCCATCTCCAAGAAAGCTGGGCTCCATCACACGCTGTGGTCACTTGGGAAGATAAATGCGGTCACTTAAAAGGCCCCCTTTCCCCTTCCCCCTTCCTCCCCCAGTTCTATAGGTTGAGCAAGATGCCATATGGTGCAGGAAATCCCTCTGGTCACTTGGGGTCAGCTGTCCTGGCTGTGGCCCTGCTCATCTCCTTTTGCACTTTTGCTTTATTTTACAACAGTATTTAGACTTGAACAGCACTGCTTTCTTTGTAATGTAAAAATACATAATGCACATAATTGTAATATGCATTCAAACTAGTACTGAGTATAAATATTAGTAGTGGATAAAATAATCACTGCAGAGATGCAGAGATGGAGAAAGTTTTGATATTTTAAAACCCTTTAGACAAGCATGCAAAACAACAATAAAAATTGAACTAATTTCTAGTACAACACTGTAGCTAATTTCTCCATATAATTATCTTCATAACCAGAAACCAGCAGGCACACAGTTATATGGGGAATTGTAGTCACCATTCTTTTATTTTATCTTTTTTTCTTTTTCTGTTTTCTATTTTTTTTCAATTACTACTGCTTTTACCATTATAATTTGTATTTGTTGATACTCAGATATGGATAATCAGAATGTAACAAAGCAGTGTAAATTTTACTTTAATGAGTACAATAATAATGTTATGCCTAGAAATAGTTTTGACTTAAATACTTAGAGGTTTTACTGTTGACAACAATGACCATGAAATTCAGAATTAATTTAGGTCCTAAGATAACCTCTTCTGATTGTAAATCTTAGCTTCAAAAGAAAATGTATAGAATCACAGAATCAATCACAGAATGGTTTGGATTGGACCTCGTACAGCGTTGTTCTTGTCTGGATGCCAGACACCTACCAAAGCCTCTCACACCCCTTTGCAGCTGGACAGGGGAGAGAAAACGTAACACAGAGTTCATGAGTTAAGATAAGGACAGGGAGAGATGACTCACCAAATACTGCCACAGGCAAGACAGACTCGAATTAGAGATACTAATTTAATTTATTGCTAAAGATATCAGATCAGGATAATAAGAAGTAAAAACTTGCCTTAGAAACACCTTCCCCCTACCCCTCTCTCCTTCTCCTCTCTGTATCCACCCTGCTAGCAGCACAGGGACACAGGGAATGGGGGTTATGGTCAGTTTATCACAGGTTGTTTCTGCGGCTGCTCAGGGAGAAGAATCCTTCCCCTGCTCCAATGTGGGATCCCTCCTATGGGAGACAGCTCTCCATGAACTCTTCCAGTGTGGGCCCATCTCGTGGGCAACAGTTCTCCATGAACCGCTGCAGTGTGGGTGACTCTGCCACGGGGTGCAGTCCTTCAAGAGCAGCTTGCTCCAGATTGGGTCCCCAACAGGGTCACAAGTTGTACCAAGAAACCATGTTCTGGCATGGAGTCCTCTCTCCATGGGTCTACAGGTCCCTGCTGGGACCCTGCTCCAGCATAGAGCTCACATGGGATCACAGCCGCCCTCTCAGGCATCCACCTGCTCCTATGTGGGTCTCCTCCACAGGCTGAAGGTCCTTAAAAACCTAAATAATTATTATTTTTCATACACCTTTCAGTATTTCATGTAGACTTTTTTTTGTGTATGTTCTTCTGAACAACGTATAATTTAAGTGCCTACTTTAAATATGTCTGTTTAATGTGAGCATTACAACATTTACAAGTTACAATAATTTCAGTGTATTAAAAAAATTTGAAAGCAATTTTAATGAAACATTAATTTTTATTAAAAATTCCCTGGTTCTTGTGAGTAGCTTCTCACATATTTGGTCGATTTATCATGTTTGTATAATGTGTTTTACAACAAAAAATGTTGATAATGATATGTAAATAATTTGCTTAAATTTAAATCCTTGATTATCCATGAGGATGTTCCATGCTAGCAATAATCTGAAATATTATCTTTATTGCAGTCTTTATTGCTGTAAGCAGCTGCAATTGCATTCCTTCCCTTTGCTACCTTTTAATGCACAGTGATTTTTAGGTTGTATCAGATTCTCACTGCCGGCCGTTACTGAAAATAAATCGGTTACATTTAACACCAGAAACTTAGGAATCTAATATTCATTAGTGATTGCTATCCCTTTGTGCAGCACAGTATTTTCAGTTCTCCTATACATTTACAACTACTTTTTCTTGACTTCAACCATGCAATTAGATTCCAGGAATTTGAAGATTGCAGCTGACCAAAACTACTGCAAATTTAGGAAATCAGTGAAATACATAGGCAGCTCTGTCTGATGTTCAGAATTGTTCACTTGCAAATCATATTCTCGGTGTTATCTTGTTCTAACAAATATCTGATCAGTCAAATGCAAACCTTAATATAAAATAAAAATGTCTTTCCTTAAATAGAAGACATCATCCCCACTGGCATTATTCCATATATCTCTACTTCTAAATAAAGGTGAATAATATCTATTTTTTGGTTATTAACTTTATAAATATAAGAAAACATAGTTTTAGATAGACCAAATATATGTCAGTCAAATTTTAAAAATAACCTTGTACAAAACGTTGGAAAATTTAAAATATCTTTAGAGAAAAAAAAATAGATATACCTATATAAAACTACATTTTCCAGGCAAGATTCACAGAAAACAGAAAGAAAAATAATAGCAAAAATAATTCCAGCTTTCTTTGGGAAAATAATATTCCACTGAATTTGTTGATGTAAGATGCGGTCTAATCCAAGTCTTTAGAAGATAATTAATCTCATTTCTTAAATTTCTACCTCAATTAATAAAATCTAGATTATTCTTAGCATAGTCTCCTGCTCGTGGTCTTCAGTGGATTTATTCTTTCTCATATCACAGTTATGAAAGAAATTAAAGTAGGTGTGACCTTTCACAGGTAAGTCTCCAAAGGGATATAAAGTCACAAAATTATAGACTCGCTTTCTGTTTGATTCACTGAATGGTATAACTATGGGTAAAATACTATACATTCAAAAGGAAGACTGACTTGTGTAAAGAAGAAAGTTTCATTTAAGCCAAATTATTTTTTTTTTAGAAAGAAAGACAAAACAACAATTTGCAAAGCTTTATATATTCTTCACTTTCCCCTATATCCCTCCACAGAGATACAGAAAAATATTAGCAGTTTTTAGTTATTAGACTTTCTGTATGTATGAAGAGTCAGTGAAGGATTTATTTATGCAATATTTTAGCACATATTGCATGCTGTCAGTGCTGTACCTGGAGACATTGGTGTATTTCTTGGAAAACCAAAACAGCCTCTTTTTTTTTTTTTTTCTTTCTTCCCTGCTTTCTAATTCAGTGAAAGAAGGTTCATATATGCCGTTAATTGTGAGAAGGGACTTAAAAAGCTAATGTCTCAAAAATTGATCTGAATGTGCAGGTAAGTGAGGGACATGCAGGATCAATTTTAAGCGTCAGGTCAAATTTATTAACAATTATCCAAAATTACGTGCTCTCATTCATCCTGTCATCCTGGACATTTAATTAGTTTCAGTGTACAGCAGCACACTTCCACCACATAATCAATAAAGTATGGCATATCATCTTTAGTTTAATTTCCTCAGGGGTCAATTCATTCTTTCATATTCTTCGCCCTGGAAAGGCTACAACCTCAATTCTTCTCCCTCCTTCAGATCAAGAAGTCCTGTTTTCATGTGCTTTCAAAAGAGGCTATTTAACACTTTTCTGCTTCAGTAACTGAGCAAAATAAATTCATATTTTTTATCCAGACACCACCCTTTGTTTTGTTTTTTTTTTTTGACAAAAATGTAATTCCACAGTGCTTCAGACAATGATGGCCGTGTTGGAGTTGTGGTTGGTGTACCGAATTCCCACATCTGTATAAGTGTTTGCTTGAAAAAATTGGGTAAGAAAAATCATTCAGTATGTCAGAATAAGAAATCTTGAATTCTGAATCTTGAGGATATCCAAGTTGAAGTTGTTTGCACTATGGAGATGATAAAATAGACAAGTAGAATACCATTATTAGTCAAGGTAGAAGGCTTTATGTCTCCCATGGTTAATTA
The DNA here is from genome assembly GCA_013397845.1 of Melanocharis versteri. NCBI lineage: Eukaryota > Metazoa > Chordata > Aves > Passeriformes > Melanocharitidae > Melanocharis > Melanocharis versteri. Next base: position 1,941,838 of record VZTG01007349.1, on the reverse strand, counting down.
AATATAAATGCAACAGTATGCAATTGCTTTATGCTGTGCTTCCTAGCAATTAAGTGGTATCTGCAGTAATTATGATTATTACTGGCAGTATAAAGTATCTCATCTCTTCATAGTCAGGAAGAAAACTTTTGCAAACTCCATTTTATAGAAGATACAAAGAAACTAAAGATAATCCTATGTGACATGTATCAGAGATTCCTTATCTATGTAGTATAGAATTAGTATAATAAAATCTTGGTATCATAAAACATCTTGCAGCAAGTCTACACTAGTCAGCATTTTCTGGGTTTTTGTTTGTTTGTTTGTTTGACTCCTTTTTTTTTTTTTTTTAAGCATATACCTGCAGTTAAGTTGTTCCTAGTAAACAAGTATATGGATACATGTACATTTGTTTCTATAGGTAGATATTTTTTGAATGAATTGTAAGAAAATTGCCTCTTCAGAGATTTTCCCTTAAACCTTGGACCTTTGCAGAGCAGTAATAGCATTGTAGAATAATAAAATAATTTGGGTTGGAAGTGACCGTTAGAGGTCCTCCAGTCCAACCTCCTTGCTGTGGGTAGGGACACCTTCTACTAGACCAGGTTTCCCAAAGACCCATCTGACCTTGAATATTTCTGGAGGTGAAGCATCCACAACTTCTCTGGTCAAAAAATTCCAGTGCTTCACCACCCATATAATATAATATTTCTTCCCTACATCTGGTCTAAATTTACTCTCTTTTAGTTTAAAAAAAAAAAAACAAAAACAAAAACATTATCACTTGCCTTATCATAACAGTCCATGCTAAAAATCTTGAGCCCATTTTTCTTACAAGCCCCCTTTCAGTACTGAAAGGCAGCAATAAAGTCTCCCCAGAGCCTTCTTATCTCCGTGCTGAGCAACCTCAGCTGTCAGGCTTTCTTCACAGGAGAGGTGTTCCAGCTCTCTGACCACTTGTGCACCAGAGCAGCGGAGTCTTTTGCATTAGCTGAACATTTGAAAATCTACAAAACTAGAAGCACCTTCAAAATAATGCTCTGGAAGAAAAAAGCTAAACAAAATGAATAAAAAGGAAGCCAAAACCCCTTAGAAAATATATTAGTTGCAGCATCTCATACTACCATTGCCTCATTTACAAAACTGAAGAATCTGTTCTATTACTCCTCAAACCGGCAAGCAGCAGGCCTCAGACAAATGTGCAAGTGAAAAATAGATGTCATAGCTAAAAATACTGCATCTATGGAGAATTTCTATCTAACTTGCTGAAATGTAGGAGTTTAAACTCACTCTGGTTTTGCTGTTTCACCTTTCTGTGGATGTTTACATTACTGAAAACTGCTTAACACTGAAAATTAGAATTCTCCAATCTGTGTGAAGTTCTGCAAACAAATTCAGGGGGGAAAAGATTGTATTTCCAAACATAGACAAGTAGTGATGAGCAATTACAATTCTATCATAATATTTTTATATTTTCTTGCTGTCTGCTTTATTCGTCATTAGGTGACTTCTTTCTTCAGTTCCTCCTAAGCAGTTAGAATAGCTTTCAAAATGTAATTGTCCTGAATGATAAACCATGTTATTATTGTTTTTCAATTCTACTTACTGATAATCATTATAATAAAAATTATATGCAATACTTGGATAATGCAAAGAAACACAAAGTATATGTTGCAGAAGCAAGCTAGTATTTTCTTATTTTCCATAAAACAGAAATTTGTTTCAAATTTTACCTAGGTGTATTGACAACCCAAAGGTAAACAGTTTTCTGACAGAGTCACTTTGCTGTAACACTAAGGAACCACTGAAAGGCAGAATAGTTTCTGCTGCGAGAAGAATAGAGATTTTGTGTTTTTCTTGTCTTCTAATTTAAAAAAAGGCAAAAAAGAAAAAAAATAGAGGAAGATGACTAGATAATGGGTGGCTAAAATCTGCTTCTCTTCAAATAATTGGAGCTCTGGTTAAAATAATGAAAAATTTGCTATCAGACACAAATATACAATAAATTATATCACAGCTGCTCAAACGACCCATACAGTAATTTGTAGTTAACTCTATGCAGTATTTTGATTCTTGTATATTGCACCAAACAGTTTGGAGCTGTCAAAGAACTTTGGTGGTTATACCTCTGTGAACAGAAAAAATCATACACATACTTCCAGCAGCTTTTAGAAGTTAAAGTTAGCAACATAGCTGCAAGTACTTGGTTTGAACATTGTTGATAAAGTAGATAAATGCAGTACATACAATTTAGTCCCAAGAATAAAATGTATAATAAGCATAGCATTCCAACCAGCTCCTGGCAGATTTCTATTTTAAAATCTAATCTGTGAACACCAGGCACCTGGATGAAGCACACATTAAATCTCATACAATATCACTGTATGTCTTGTTCTATCAAACTGTTGTTTCATGTTGAAACTGAATTTGCTGAAAATTATTTGCTTTCTCCAATGGGTTTTTGCTTCATGTGTTACTGATATATTTCACTGTTTGAAAATATATCCAATAATATAATCAAGAGACAAAAAAATAATTTAGCTATGACAGGAAAAATTTTGTTAAGTGGATTTACATAAGCTGTATATTTATATCAAACTGTTCTTGTCTTACTTGCTATCAACTCAGCCACATGAAAGTAAAACATGAATAGCATCAACAAATTTGATGTATTTTCAGTGTTACTCTAAAAAGTTTATAGTTACAATTACTTGCTACCTGGGTGGCATTGATATGTTTCTGAAAAGGGCTTCTTGACAAGTTAAATACCAGTTTCGTTTTACAGTAGGTTACCTTACTTTGTGTACTTAAGGCTTTCAAGAGTTAAGGCATGACCTAACATTTTTGTATTACTCTTAAACATGGTAGCAAATAACTTCCTCCTGAAGAAGAGGAAGTTGTCTCTGAAGCCTTATATATGTACTTCTGTATTGTGAAAACAAAGGCTCTCTCCGCAACCCACTGCATGACAGTACAGAGAACAAAAGAGAATAAGTATGGAGAAAAAAATAGTTCAATATTCATTTTTTTAAACTTTAGTATAAAATGTCAAGTCTGGACAGGAGGAGAGCAGACTTCAGGCTGCTCAGGGAACTAGTAAGTAAAGTCCCCTGGGTAAAATGTTTTTGCAGGCGCTGGCATCCATTACTGCTGGTCACTTTTTAAACATCACCTCCTAAGGGCACAGGAGCAGGCAATTCCTAAATGTTGCAAATCAAGCAGAGGAGGCAGAAGGCTGGCTTGACTGAACAAGATTCTTCTTCTGGAAATAAGATGGAAAATGAAAATACATGCTCAGTGGAATCAAGGTCTCAGGCAAATGTGCAAGTGGAAGCAAGGTCAGGTTATGTGGGAAGAAGACAGAGTTGCTGCTTGCCACTGTAAGGAGAAAATTCATGTGGCCAAACTGGAGGCCACATGAAATGTGGAGATGAACCTGGACAGAAATGTTAAGGATTAAATTAATTTAAATTAAAAGAGTTTTTTCATATATATCAATGGCAAAAGGCGGTGTGAAAATAACATCATCTCATTGCAGGATGAAGATGGTCACCTCACAAACTGGGACATGGACAAGGCAGAGGTGTGTTTCACATTCTTTGTCTCTGTCTTTAATATGGATGATGGACCAAGGGGGTCTCAATGTCCTGTGAGAATGACCAACCCCCAGCTGACCATGAACTTGCACAGAATCTGTGTTGCCACCATTTTTGATTGGCCCTGCCTTGGCCAGGAGCACATCTGTCTTGGACCCAGTTGGCATTGGCTCTGCTGGACATGGAGGAAGCTTCAGGTGGCTTCTCACAGAAGCTACCCTTGTAGTCCCCTGTACTAAAATCCTGGTCATACAAACCCCATAATGTACAATTCTAGATTAAAAGCAGGCTTGTCATGCTGCACCCTTGAATCTGGTTCCTCAACCTGTCCTAGAGCTGGGATGAGAAAAGATTTTCTCCTCCAGTTTTCCAATGTGTTTCCTGTTCCTTCATCATCACTTCCATTTTTCTCATGCTAAGTGCATAAATACACTATCCTGACAATCCGTCTAAGGTTCTTTAGTTCACACTGGTAGCCACCATTTAGTTCTGCCTGCAATATGACTTGTCCTACATGGTATCCAATATGGCATTCTGTTTCTGCATAAGCCTAGAAAAATCTTAATTCAGGCTTCTGCTGTTGGGAAAAAACTGAAGGCAAGGGGTACCAAATGATGAATGGACTCTAAAACTGGTCATTTATGTCCATTAAATTAAAACATTACAGATTAATAGTATATGTTAATGTCCTGGAGAGGGCAGTTTCAGTGGCACTTCAGAGTTTTTCTGAGTGGACAGGTATCCATCATCAGCTATGCTAAGAAACGTGAGAAAGCTGAAACCGTGAAGTGTACATAATCTTGTTTTGAGAGTCCAGTTTACAGGAAAGTTAACAAAAAGCTAAATATAGGAAAATTATTCATAGGAAATCAAATTATGTGAAAGCTAAAGAAGATATAAATATGTTTTCTTGGCCAAATATGAAGTTTTCTGGTAACCCAGAAGCTGTCAACTGAGCAATAATAATTGATATTGCAGTCATAAACTAAAAAGAACATGCACAGTGCATTTATTCACTTTGCAACTTTCAAGATAGTTCTTGGACCACTGTTACCTTATTTAAAGCCTGAATTTGTTTAGCTTCAGCTTCCTGCCAACAAATCTAATTAAATTTTCTATGCCTGATAAAATAATGTTTTCCAACTAACATCCTTTAAGTGCTTGAAAACTGTCATTGAACCACCTGCAAACTTTTATCAAAAAGCAATTAGATCAGAATCTCTGAGTTTAGATCTCAGGGGAAAAAATCCTTGTCAAGAATCCTTATGACTCCTTCTTTGCATCTTTAATTTTTGATTGCTATTTAGAATTGGAGATTTTAGAACCTAAAGGAATGATGCCATGTTGGTCATATATGGAAGTACTGAATTTTTCCTCCTGTGAAGTTACAGTTTTATTCCTATTGGACCAACAGATTGGATAATAATGTCACTGTTGCTTGTATTTTGTTGATTTTCCTAATGACCACGAGTCTTCTGTAAGCCACTGTTTTCAGAGATAAGGTTGCTGTACGGAAAATATAACTTGTAATTCATTAATTTTTCTTGCAATTGTATTGGGAGAAACCTTGTTCCACTTCAAAAGTCTTACTAAAGCACTCAGAGCACTATATAATAATTTTTTTCCCTATTGCGGCACACCTGAGTCATCTCCAAATAAAATGTGTGGATTATTTTCTTTCATTTCATTGTTAAGAATAATTGATGAATGGCCAAGAACAGAGAATCAAGATCTCCTTAAATTTCATGTCTTCATTTAAGTTTTACGTTTACATTAAGATGTAAGTCATTTAGTAATTTTTAGTCCTCTTAAGCAGTGCCATCTCAAATTCCATTCTATCTTCTGCTGAGATGTGTGTGATGTGTACCATATCATGTACCTTGTGATAATGAAAGTGAATCACAGCAAAACTATTACTAGTACAAAAAAAAAAAAAAGAAAAAAAAAGTAGTTTTATCAAAAATGTTACCAAAATAATTCTAAAGGATGTGGTTTGTTTTTTTTTTTCCAAGAACTACACTCACTGAAATAATTTTCATTGAGTCCTTTACTTTTTTTTTTCATCTTTTCATTTGTAAGGTGTTCCTTATTTTGTCCAAGATTGGTATTCTGGTGAGCCAATAGCTAAGATGCATCTGTAAGCATTTTCAAACAGTGCCACATTAGCTGTCTTCCAACTCTAGAATGTTTCGAATGTCTTACGATTTATTGAAAACCAATTCACCTGATTCTTTTGAACCTCTGAAATTATAATTACCTCACCAGTAAAAATGTAGTGAGACAAGATGTCACATGCAATCATGGTAGACTATACAGAAAAACCTAGAGGGCTGTTGTTGAAGTTTTTGTTTTGTTGGTTGGTTAGGTTTGTGGGTTTTTTTGTTTGTTTGGTTGTTGTTTTTGTTGTTGTTGTTGGTTTTGCTTGGTTTTTTTTTTCCACAAAGTGGGTTCATTTCTCTTCCTGAAACTGAAAAGAATGTGATCTAAGATAAATTATGAAAAAAAAAAAAAACCAAAACCCAAAAAAAACCCAAACACATATATCAAAACAGTAGTTGATGCAGACTGATAGAGTGAATTACTGAATTACTTGCCTCATAATCGGTATGTGTCCAGCTACTGACTCCCATCAAGACAGGATTATATTCCTCTTCTTTGCACTGTAAGATTTTGATGTGTAAGACAGTTTGCTTCTCTAGAAATACATAGAAGGTTTTGCGGTATTTTTGGCACTTTTATGCATTCTTTTTCTCCAACCTGTAAAATTATTTTTCTGGGGAGTTTTAGAAGGCCTAGGAAAAAGCTGCATTTATTTCATAATTGAATTGTTTCATAAGACTACTACTAGTAGTTATACTCAACCAGCTTTCTGTAGGTGGCACTCAATTTAGTCATTATTTGTCTAATCTAACATAGCTACTTTGACAAAAATCAGTCAATAACTATCACTAAACCCAGTTTTATTTAATATACAAATATATTTGACTAATAAGCTTCATACAGAAGCTTTTTGAGATTGTTACTAAACACATCCAGAGAAATAGAATACCCTATCTTAAAATAAACAGCTCATTAGCCACAACTCTTAAAAAACAAAAAAATAAAAATAAATAAAAGAAGGATGTTCTTATAACATCTGTCATTTCCTTGAAAGCAGAAATGGATATGAAATTACAAAAGAGCACAATATTTTTGCATTTAGTGTCTTATTTTCTTGCAGGGTTGTGACAAACCCTATACTTAGAGATTGAGGTGAGTAGAAGCTTTTTTAATGGAATTGAAGGTCACAATAGATGATTTAGTAGTTTTATTGCCACTGGGAAGAGAGCTCAGTGTAATGTCAAAATGAAACAGCAGTACAAGTGAAAACAAAAGCAATTATAACATACATGATTTAGGGTCATGTTCCTGTGCTACATTTCAATTCAGTTAAACTAAGCAGTCCTTGGATAGCATTTGTTCCAAACCTAAAAATCCCTAAGGCTAGTCTGACAAGCCTAGAAAGAAATCAATTCATAAGTAAATAATAGCTTAAAGAAAAACTTCAAAATTGGATAGAAAGTGTGTAATTGCATTATATTAATTCAAAGATACAGTTGTTGTAAGAAAAATTCTTCATATATTCACTAAACTATAATCTTGTTAAGGTCAAGATAAACATATATAATTACTTTCTCACTTTGAAATAATGCCTCACTTACAAAATCCAAGTATGATCAAATTGGAAAGTTTTGCTTTCAGCAACATTAATTCCTACTGGTTTCTAAGTAATTTCCTTAAAATCGTCATCCAAAAACTATTTTGAAAAAATGAAAACTCAGCCTGTTCCTTGAACAGACTATGAATTTCTCAGGATATTTGGAATCTAGACAGAGCCAGGTTGCAAAACTTAGTGTATATATCTCTCTATATATTTTCAGAGCTAATCATTAGGCAACAACTTGATGATTGTCACACTTAAATTCCATTAAGGTAATTGAGATTTAAATGCATAATTAGTACCTATGTTGTACATAATACATCTGCAGAGGGATTATCACAGTATAATCTAAACTTAATTTTGAAGTTTCCTCTATAGAAATGAAGAACACATTGGAATTTTTATGTGAATATGATCAAAAGATGAAAGATTCCTTATGCTCTGACCTTGTTCTCCTCATTTCCTTCTTTTTCCATGCACTGTTGAGGAACACCAGACATCCAGCTTCATCTAGATCACTAACTTTTAATGACAGCTGAAACCAGGGGATTGTCAGCCTTAGTGAGTGGCAGAAGAAAAAGTATTACTGGAATATTCTAGTTTTGTTCTATCAAATGGCTTACTTTTCATAGAATGATGAATAAATATTATTTACTTCCATTTCTAAGCACATCATTTTTATACAAAATGCCTATGACCAACAAGGCAGGACAAGGAATGAGCACCATTGCCTTTACTGATTCTTTTTGGTATCTTGCATCAAGTGGTCCTCCTCTGGCAAACCTCCATCTTCCTCCTTTACTTCTCTGCATTATTTTTCTAAGAGCCACGTAATGCCTCTATCAATAAATCTCTGCTGAAAGCTACTTTTAAGCATATGAGACTTTCCAGAGAGCAAAAGAACTTGCAGAATTAATGAAACACAGCTACTGACATGAAAAACTATATCAATTGGTTTATATGCATCAATACTATTGGAAGAATTTTCAGCAGGGATGCTGATTTGGCTTACGGAGACAGTGTTACATTAATTCTATAAGAAACTTGAAATTCTATAAGAAAAAAACAAACAAAAAGGTAGTATCTTCCCTAAGTGGTTTTTGGCTGTTGAATGCTTCTGCCACTTTTTAACCACTAAATTTATGTCATAAGTAATAAATTAAACAGTGTCATAAAACTTGGCACTGGCAAAATATATTTAAATTGCAGCTCCTAGTACACTTTTATTCCATTAAAACTGCTCTTCCCAATAACCCTTGTGCACAGTTTGGGAGATAGGCCAGGAGCTACTCTCAGCAGGCAGTTTACTGAAGCCACACTTTTCAGGGGTCTGAGAGCTTAATGGCATGGCCGTGGGCCAGTCTGACAATAGGCTGCAGTGCCAATAAACGGCCCCAGTAAATTTTTAGTTATTACTGCAACAATCTAATCTTAATAACCTTAAGCAAAAAGATAATCTGTGAGGAAATTTGGAGAGCATGTGATTAAAAATAAAAAATCCTAACACTAGAGGAAAAGAAAGAAAAAGCATTTTGTACATGGAACAAAAATTATCTTAAAAGACCATGTTTAGAGAAGCATAAAGAATGAGAGAATTGGTCCAAGTACCTATTGTTTTCTGTCAAGTCCAGCACCCCTTCAGATTTGTTTTTGTAGTGATGCAGAATGTAGATCAACTTTTTTGGGTTATATAATTTGATATGTGTGTCTGTGTGTGTATGCATATGGTATTGATATGACTAGATTTTTATTTTATAATATTTATCAAAGATAGTTAAAATTATATCTTAACAAAAAAGGAAACCATGAGGAAAAAAATAAGAAAGATAGCTATAGAGAAACAAAGGAAAGAAAAATCCCCTTAGGATAAGTTCCATTAATTTCTTATATTTTGAATTGGATCATCTTTTAAAGTCATAAAAATAGGATGGGGAAGGAGTTAAGAATGCAAAGTGTAAAGATACAGCAGATTAAAAAAGAAATCCAAGAAGATGTATAGTAAGATTAAAGGCTTCTCTTGTAAAAAATATTCAAAGGGGGTCCAAATTGCTAGCAGATACAACAAAGATATACCTGCATTTGGAAGGTTGGAGTATGTAGATCAACAGGGAAGTCATCTGTGCCTGGGGATGACTGTTGCACAAGATGCTTTTGAGAGACAACATTCAATAACTCATTAAAAAGATCAGGATATTAAAAGGCCACCAGTAGAACTAACGTAATTTTTCTTCAGGGCCTCAATGTTCTGTGAAGGATATGGGAATAGCATGATGCACAAATATTATTTGATTGAGAAATGATCATTTCTGTCTTAATTGCTGTTGTCCTTAGGTGTGAGTGTTGAGGAGGACGACAAGAGGAAGTACATATCCTTTTTCCTTCACCTGTAACATAGAATGTGAGTGAATTTTCCATAATCACCTTATTGACATATCTGAATGAACATTCTCATTTTTCACTAGAAACACTGAAAAGAAATTGGAAGATTATAAGGAAATAGCACCTTTTCTGCCAGGCCTGAAAATAGGTTAAAGGTACGAAAAAGGTCTGTTCAGTGCTGGAGTAAAAGAGAATCTGATAGTAGAGAAACTGGATGAGAAGCTACATGTATTTTCATTAAGATGGCTATAGTCAAGAAAGAGAAGTCTATTTTAAAAAGTTGGAAGATTCTGCTTTGAGTACAGCCTACTTTGAGGTAGAACAGACCATCCCTCTGTTCAACAAAGAACACTAAAGACTTTCGTCTCTAAAGCTTAAGCACGTGAAAATACCTAAGTAAAAAAGTCTGTCTCAGTTAATTTTCATCATAATTCATGCATCTTTACAGATGTGATGATTTTAGTTCTTGTTATTCCCTTTGAATTACCAACCTTCAATTTTTTTTCCTGGAGTTAGCTAGCTCTTCACCAGATGTTTGTACATACATAATGTGGTATAAAACAAAGAAAGCGGAAAAGGTAGTTCCACCATGAATGTTTGTATTTCTTGTTCAAGACTTTCCACATACAAGAAATCTCTGAGTTTCCTGTTTATCTTCAAACCAGTTCAGCCAAAAATATAACATTTAAAATTGAATAAAATTGATAGGACTCATATTAACTATCTTCTGTGGGGTATTCAAGGCTTTTAATTTTATTTTTTTTCCATAAAAATCTAAATTTACAAACTTTACATTGACATACCAGCCTTTAATTCCTCAAGTTGAGGCTTTGTCAAAGTGGCTAATGTTTGTTCTCTTGCTTCTTTGTTATATCCTGGGTTTTTTTATGTTGAACCATGAATAGCTAAACTAAATAACTATATGGTTTGTACATTAACTCATATGACATGCTGAAAACAGACAAGTAGCTGATTAGTTGAGATTTCATTCAGATCAAGAACCAAATATGTGGATGATTTCTGAAGAACAGGCTTCTTGGTCATCTTTTTATCACAGATGTATGCTCTTAACTGAAGATAAGAAACAGGGATTATTCTGCTGATCCAGTTGCTTTTGCAAGTGCTACCTTACTGGCCGTGTTCTGCTACTGGAATTTCAGGTAGAGTTATTCTGCTCGTGGCTGTATTTAACTACGTGCTTGTACTTGAACCTAGAGCTTGTGTTATGCTCAAACAGAACTTTTGTGAGCCAAATAAAAGAAAACCAACAGCTTTCTTTTTTATAGTTAAATATACACAGAAAGCTTTTTAGATACATAAATAGAAATAGTTTACAAAGAAATTGTTTGCAGATGCAGTCATTTGAAAGGAGAATTTAAAAAAAATAAGGCTTGAATGATTTTCAAGAACAAGCAGCAGAGAAAATTTCTATCTAAAAGCTCTGACACAATCAAGCAATAGAGATTGCAAGACTACATGAGCATCTGACACTGGGCAGTAAAAGCCAAAGTATTAAATTCCTGAAACCCCAAGAAGCCTGCGTCATCTTGTTAAGTGCTGGATTTGTAACTATTTTAAAAGATAAATCTGCCAGAATCTGCGTGAAACTATTTGGAATATTTTCCCATCAAAATGCAACGTTTCAAACTAATCCAGACATGCAGCTTAAAACAGCATATTCCTTAACTGATAATTGGAACAGCTGTGAAAACCAGAGTGTGCAAGATTTGAGCTGAGAAGGGCTAGCTGTGCAAAACATAGAAACTGGAAAGATTAAAACAGACCTTGGCAGATGAGACCTTTTTATACAATTAATCATAAACAAACGAGGAGGATCTTGCAGAAATTATTCAAATAAATAATGTGACAATATCTATCCAAAGAAGGTGTTGTCTTTTAGTAATCAAGGAGTTAAAAAAACTGTAAGAAGAGTAAAAACAGAACCAAGATTTTAAAAAAGTAAAAAAAAAAGTAAGTAAGCTTAATGGATAGAGTTTCTTGAACTGAATATTGAAGATATTTTCCTTTGATGCGATATAAATTGGTGCCATTTTGAAGCAATTGTATAACAATCAAAATGGAATCAGAAAGTAAACTAACAAAAAAGAACCTGCTGCTGTGTTGGCAGTAAAAATCGTGTTCTCATTTCAGTCGACACTGTCAGATAGTACAGCAAGTTTCAGGATTCAAGTGTTATATACTTGGTTCTTATCTACTGTACGGGGAGGATTTATCTACTGCAAAATACTGCATTATACATTTTTAAATGATGATCAGAGTTACATTTTTAAGTAAGGGCAGAGAAAAGAAATTGTCACAATCCAGGATTAACAGTCGTGTTTATGGCACAGTGAAATAAAACTGGATTTGATCTACAATAAAGATTTGCACTTGAGAATTCACGTGTTGCCTTTTCAATGGCAGGTTCACATGGCATTTTTCAAGATCACCTAGAACATTTTTTATTACAGACTTTTTTTTGTACTTTTATGACTAATTACATAATAAAATTTGAACTAAATTTGATCATTGGCCTTTTGCAGTTCTTGTCTTAGTTCTGTTTAAAAGCAATGGAGATAAACAGAGTACACATTTTTCTTCATTTTCTGTATTATTTGAGCCATTTTTCATCAATGTTCTTTCTTATCACATCTTATTTCTTTATAAAATTCCGTTTCAAATAATAACTCATTAATTTTAAGTGTTTCCATACATATTAATTATAAATAACGTTCAGAGTCCATGAACACTTAAGAACATTTTTTTTTTCATGTTAATTCAATGGTCATCTCTTTTTACAAGAAGGCCTCAAAAATAATAGAATCTCAAAAGCAGCATTGGAAATTTAGAGAATAAAGAGTTATTCAATCAAAGCTACATCTTATTTCCTTCATTTAAATATACATATATATGTGTGTGTGTGCGCGTGTGTGTGTGCGCGTGTGTGTGTTTTCTTAAGCTAGCACTGGAAATACTACCAAAAAAAGGATATGATTTTTAATCTAAAATTATTTGCAAAGTTTTGTCTTCTACATGCACAGCTGATCTATAATTACTTGAAACAAGTTAAATAAATGTAAAGATGGAAGTACTGAGAAAGAAATAAAAGAATTTGCTTGTGTAGTATATTGAAAATTTTCTGAATATAGGAAGTAAAATTGATTTTATATAGCATAGTACTTGCTGAGAATATTAATCCTGATCTATACAGTAAATCTGACGCAATCAACAGAAGTAAAACACTTCATAAGATAAAAGAATATGTAATTCCAGAGGCTTATATCCTCTGTTATTAAGCTTCACACTTAAAAATTGTTATGATACATTTGCATTACAGCTTCATCAGTCTGAGTTACTTTACTTTTTAACCCAAATTTTCGTTGTCCTCTATTGTTGGACTGCAGATTCAACCTCTACAACAATCTCTGAGTAAGCATTGTCAAAAAAAATCTATGTGAATTTTATGACTATTAAAAGTGTTTATTAGATTTTTTTCTCTGTATTTACCAGAAAAGAAATATATCAAATACAAATTCTTTCTTTTATGGGAGATAGAGCATTCTATGAAACTTTAATAAAATTTGCCCAAAGAGTATCACAGCTAAACATAATATAAAAACAGAGCTATATTTTAGCTTGGTGTTTTTATACACTTTATTGCAAAGAAAATACAAGGTTGTTATCAAGACTCAAAGGAAGTATGTGCTTGCTCATTATTAGGTTTGAATTTTAAAAATGTAAGATGGGGGATGTACTAGAGAACAAAATATTGAGGAAAAGAAACAATAAGTTTTATGAGATTTTTTCAACATAGGGACTTTCTCTTATAGCCAGAGACTTCATGAACTTTTCACTTTATCAACACTGTTATTGACAGAGTGTGGACTATTGTGCCAACCTTGGTATTAGCATAAAACTTATATAACAGTCAGTTAAGTTGCTGTTATTTAGGATTTGGGGTTACTGCAATATTTTTAGTAATACACGAGAAGGTTTTGTAAGAATTGTTGCAAGTGTTTTCTTTAGTCTTCATAATAAGTTTAAAATATAGATAAGAAAACAGTTTGAAATTAATTTTTCATAAAGACTGAAGCAATTTCACCTTCTTCCAGTTCTCCTTCTTAGTGGTGATATTACTTGAACTAATTCTTTGTCCAAGAACTACATTCTACTTATTTACTGTAAGCATTTTTTTCCATGCAGACAAGCTGTCTTGAAAAACATGGATTTGCTTTACAGCTGCAGATTTAGAAATCAGATTTTGCAAAGATTTGAAGTTGGTCAGCAAAGCCTGTGGGTGCAATAGAGGAAATTCTTGGCCTGTGAGAAAAAGATTAGGCTGATGATAGGGAAGAAATGTTTCAAAGTGGAGACAGGGAAGATACCTTCACTGGAAGAGCTTCTCCATGTTTGTGAATGTAGGAATGCGGAGAAGTCCTGTTTACAAATGAGGACAATGGTAATTTTCTTCTATTCCATTTTCACTTATTTGTCATTCTCCAATGAGGAAATATTTGCACTGTACTAAGAGCCAAAGACAATTAACAGCACCAGCCCACATTGCCCTGACATGTGGTCAATCCCACTGGAATCCTGAAACTAAGGGACTAAATCTTGTGAGACAAATCAACCATAATCTGGCTGCCGTGCATAGAGATTCTTCCTTCATTTCTGTTTGGATATGTGTTTTTTGGTAAAAAAGACCTAAATTTTATGTGAAGTCCCACAAGTAGGACAACATTTCCACCAATTTAACTGCTTATACTTCTAGTAATTTTAGCATAGACTTGTATTCTCGACATATATTTAAGATAATATTGTGATGACAATATTGGTAGATAATTTCCACAATTTGTGATATTCAGAAGAATAAATATGAAATATAAAGGAAAGAAACACTGGCCGTGGACTGCTGGAATTTTGTTTGCTATTAGCACCTTTACTGAGCAGCCACTAGAACCAATAGTAATCTGTGGACTGTAAACATGAATGTACCTCAAACATGTTTAGCCTTGTCCTGCACTTTAGGAGATTATGATTAAAAGACTGTGGGAAACATTGACCTTCATTAACTGCATGCAAGTAACTTGCATTTGAGCACTCTCCTCAATGTAGAAAATGTGATACTTGTGTGGCATGTCATAACTAACCTAATTAAATATGCGTAGTAGGTCGAGGAAAATTAAAACATGAAAATTCCTGCTTCTCTACATTCACAACAGTAGAAGCTGGAAGTGACTCGCATTAACCATTAAGATGTCTTCAGTCAAGCCAAACCAAGCATGCCTTCAGCATCTGTAGTCCAAGATTTGTCTTACTTTGGATTAAACCGATTTTTAAAGGTCATATGGAGATATATATAATTGATTCTAATATATGTTGCTTTTACATATATATGTCTTTATATAAAAACATACATGTAGCTTTCATTTACGATGGTTAAATATGCTAAGAAAACAGGAGTTTCCATTTGTTACTGCATTTTTCACTCCTTCAGGACTTAAGCAGGATATTCAGCTCTGTACTGATGGTGTTTACTATTAAAGAATTAATTAAAGCCCTCGTATTTTAAACCACAAGGCACTGATATACTGCTTCGAATTTGATAGGGATTTGGATTACTTTCAGGGCTCTCTTTCCTGCAGTAACATCTCAGCTCTTCAATCATTTTAACCTAAAACACTGAATGTGCTTGCCCACCAACATAAAAGGTAGAGAAGGATGCCTAGGAAGTGAGGAAAGGAGGTATTGCAGAATGCCACACTGTTTACCTAAACAGTCTGACTGATAGTGCAGGACTTGCTAACTATAGATGATAGGATCCATCTGCCACTTTACTACTGTCAGTTGGGGTTTCTTTCTGTTATTTTTGAACTATTTTTCCTATTACTTCATTTCAAAATTAGCATTTGTACAATGCTAGTTATGTAAACCTTACTATATGACAACAGTAATGTGTGTCTAATTTTTTTTTTTTTTAACATAGAATCAGAGAAAACAACCCTCTATATAAATTTTTTCACTTATACAGCTCCCACTCACCAGATATGCTATAGACAAGGAATTTTCTAACAAGACTTACTTTAAAACTCTATTAATCATCAGAGGACTTAAATACTCAGTAAGAAATACCTTATTAAAAAAATTTCAGTCAAGTTTTAGAAACATTTTCAGTTTTACATGGCCATCCTTGACTCGTAATTTGTTTTATCTGTACAAATGACATTTATTCTCTGAAAATATAATCATAACTATTTGAACTATGATAGTTGGACATTGATGTTGCTTACAGCATCAGAGCAATGCTTTATAACAGTGTAAGCTGATTAAAAAGGAATCATGAATCTTATAGACCTGAATGCAAAGGCTAAAAATTTCTTTCAGAGCTCAAGAAGGATCAAAAGATGATTTTTTTTTGTTGTTGCTTGAAGGTTTCAAGCTGGGGAAGGTGGCGGTCAGGAAGGCGGGGTGGCAAAAAACCCAAAATATTTGTTCATAACCTTTTCTCATGTGAATTAGAAACAAATGCCAGATAAAATTATATCTGGAACTTTATAATTCAAGCAATATTTTATACATTCAATGGTAAGAGAAGAGTAAAAGTATGGAATAAAAGTTCTTTAATTCTTTCTTAATTTTATAAATTTTATTTTCCCTCCTTTGCTTTCTAAGGGTATTTTCAGAGTGCAAACTGGAACAATAATTTTAAGCATTTATGAATTTCAATGTCATTACAGAAACAAGATAGGGATAGATAAACTCTGCATGTCTTCTTTGTAGTAGATTGAAGTAAAATCAAATCCAAAATATTCTTTAAAATGTTGCAAGAGCTGAAGCCTTTTCAAGATGGAAAATGAAAGACAAAAAGAAAAGTGGCACTATATTGCCTTTCCAGAATTATCTGTATAGGCTATTTTAATGTTATAGCAAAATTGGTCTTATATACCGAATCATGTAAGCTTATAATACTGTGATGTCTTTTTAAACAACAAAACACAAGTTTTGATTGTTTTCAAAACTTTGTGCATATTTTCTCCAAGACTGCTATTATAAACCAATTACTGCTACTGAAATGGGTATTGGGATATTCAAAGATCTCTCTGCAGGCAGAGTAAAAAGATTTGGTACACCTGTGGTTTAAGCTAAATCACTCAGTGGTTTGTCTTCACTGTGATTGTTTTTACAAGAGAATTGAAGAGATAAATTAATCTGAATGAAATCAGTTCTCAAATATCAAGCATAATTTTCTACACTATTGTGGTTAGATGTCTTTGAAGGTACTACAGTAATAAGAATGTACCCACAGAGAGATGAAGTAGAGTATTATATTCTAGTACAAATTACGCAGGGAAAAAAAGTCCTGCATAGATATTAGTAAGAAAGAAAGCACAAAGAGGAAAACAACAGCATATATTTTGTTCCTTAGGATATTATTTTTCATAAGGGTCCCATACAGTGACACTGTTAAAGAATGCACAGTTTTAAGGTCAAATATTTTGATATTCTTAAAGAAGTTGATGATTGGCCAAGCTCTTCAGGCTTAATAAAAATATTTACACACTGTTAAATATTAAAATTATGTAGATTAAAAATTGATAGGTAATTTATATCAATGTATACTTAGAGTTCTTTTAAAATCTTGATGGTCCCTGGCTGTGTTGCTGGAGGTATAACAAATGGATGTGTACATGCTGGGCAGTGCCACCCAAGTTACTGGTCAGAAAGGAGACCTGTTTTAAACTGGAGGTCAATGATTCTGACCAGTCAGATGCAGTGTACCATGAGGTGCTTTCTCCACATATTGCCCAATATCCCTCCACACAGCCCCTCCCCCAAGTCATTCTGCAAAGAAAGATGCATTACTAAATATAAAAATAATGTTTTGCCATGATCTTCCCTTAACCAAATTCATGATCTTCTGGTTTTGCCTCTCCACCTCTTGAACAACGTACAACTAAAGGTCTGGTATTAGGCAACTTCCATGTCACAGCCTAGAGTTCGGTTATCTGCAATCATATACTGTGCATTTAAGTTCTTGGGGTTTTCCTCTACTTTAGTTAAGAACTAAAATAATATGTTGATGGTTGGTTTGGGTTTGGTTTGGTTTTGGGTTTAGCTCCTTCTTCATTTTGTCTTTCCTCTGAAGTACATACAACGAAAGCTGTAGGAAACTCATGAAATAAAAGAGCAAAACACATTTCTGTCATTACTAATAATAGGCCAGAAAACTGTAGACAGTGAGGTAATTCAAAAAGTGATAAAATCAGGAAACAAAAAACCAACTATTTTCTCAGACTGAGGCAGGGTGCTTCTCAGTTTGCTGAGGCTCCCTCAATGCTGCCAGCTCTATGAATTTCAGACATAGAGTAGGTGTTTTAGTGGTACTACATCTTACTCTTTTGAGTGAAGATCAGCTGACTTGTTGCCTTTATGGAATTCTTGGGAAATAACCACTGTTCATGCGGAATCCTCTTTGTGTGAAATACTGAGCATGTAATTGGAAGATTATTTAAGAAAGTCAAGACAGGATGTGTAATATCAATGTATAATACTATTTCTGCTTGTGTCAAAGTTGACAGGTGTGCTGTTCTTCATCAGTGAGACCCAAAAGCTCTGAACTCCTAAATCCAGTGACTAAGGATTTTTTCTGCCATATGGCATTCTGGGTCTCAAATTTGCATCCAAACTTGGCATCATTTGTAAATAACCATTTCAGCACGGTATTAGCAGTGGTAATATTTTCTGTAGATAGTGGTCATGGCTGTTAATCTCCATGACCAATGTTGAACTTAAAATAAGGACTGTACTCTGTTTTAGCAAGCATTCTGATACAGAATTAATTTGAAAGCCAAAGTCAGTGATATGAATTAAACCACAACATATGTCAAACTGCCTTTGGCTTCTAGGTTTGGGTTGTTTGGGGTTTCTTTTCTGAGTAGCTTTGGTGGGCAGAGGGAGGGTGTTGTTGTATCATTAGTTTTAAAATTATATCAGGGACTATTAGTCAAGAGATTAGTTTTTTCTGTGTATGCAGTAGCTGTTTGTGTGGAAGGTCAGTTGTTTATAGAGGATCTGATTCGTTCTATTACTTTGTTTATTGACTTATAAGCCTTCACTGCACTTGCTAATGTATTGTTTGGACACAGGCATTTCTTACTTATGCTACATTATGAATCCTTCACTTTGGGTGAACCTTTCACATTCAGAGAGTGCTGATGTGCCTTGACTTCCAGACAGGCAAGGGCACAGTAGAGTGCTGCCTTGCCAGACTGCACAGCTGCACTGGTAGCTGCTGCCAGCTCCTCAGTAACTTCAGTGTAAATAAAGCAGTCTCTGAGCAGTTTGAATTTGTTGCTCAACGTGACATTAGCTCAGTACTGGAGAGGCATTTGAGCAGTTGTCAGCCCTGGGAGGCACACCTGTTTTTTCAGTGTTTGAGACTTTTTCTGTTCTCTGTATTATTTTTAGAGTCATGAGGTTCACAGCCTCTTGGATTCATGTATCTCTCGTGGATCATTTATAATAGGTGCTAAAATTTTGCCCTCTGAAAACTTCCGCTCTCATATAAAGCATGATATTCATGATTTTGAAACTTCAGTAACTCCTCTGTAGTTTTGGTCCACATCAGGATTCTGAGTGGCAGCTCTAAAGCTAGATCTCTTTTTCTATTTCTGTTCCTATTTACTATGAATTCTTTTAATAAATTAAAAGTTCTTTGGATGTATTAATTACATATTTCATTGCAACTTATATCAAGCTTTATATTTCTTCTCTGCAATTTTTCCGTGTGACTGTAAAGAAATTAGTGCATCTCTGTTACCATCATTACTCTTTGTTATGTGTTTCTAACTCTGGCTTTACAATGTAATGAAATTGGGACATGAGGACATTATATACGTATACACCTCTTTATTTAAAGTAGAAATCTGTATCTTATCTTAATATATGCACCATGAAAAAAGACAGAAAAATCTGTTAATATCTTGCTTTTGTGTCATGCCATTCAAATAGCAAAGGAAAAATAACAATTTAATTTCATTTCTGAAGGAAAAGATTAAAGAAAATGAATAACTCAATGAAGTTAAGACAAGGTAAGTTTGCTACATGTCAAAATGTAGAAAATATAAAGCCACAGAAATGACAGCTTAATCTGAAATAGATACAAGAAGGAAAAAAACAGGTAATATATCAAGAATCAAATCAATACTGTATAAATCCATGACAGAGGTATTAGTTGGTGCAGATAGAGCTGGAAATACAGAAGAGCCTTAAAGAATTGATGAAAGGAAGCAGTGAGCAACTGTATATGAAACCTAAGGAATATGAAATATTTACATGAGAAGGCATTATTATAATCTATAAAAGTAAAGAAACAACATAATGTGTCAGACTACTCTCTGGATATGCTTGCTAGACTGCACTCAAGCTGCACAATTCTTATGGGAAGATTGATATATCGAAGGGTTACCTTTGATATATCTAGCTGTTGGGGAGTCTCAGTAGAAAGGTTTCTCACAGACTCGTATATGAGAGTTTATGTTTTTGCAGGGGTGCATGTGTGTGTACATGTAAGACAAGGGAGTTTTCAGAGACTGCTACCCAAAACAAAACCAGTCTAGATTATTCATTATCAAGATAATGATGAAAAGATTTGGGGATTTTTCTGATTATCCCCAAACTGATAGGAACTAATATATTACTACTTTGGCTAAAACGAAATGAGGTGTATTGGAGAAAGTGCTTTTGCAAAATTTCCTCCACCTATCCCATTTTCTGAGCCATATTAACTAAATATTCTTTTCTCTTTAGTACTCTAAGCAGTGAATAAGACGTATTGGTCTTTATTTGTATGATATTTTTCTCTTAAACATCAATGGTGTAATGCTGCTGCTGCCAACAATACTACGTATTGTCAATAAGGCATAGACAGGAAAAAAAAGTAAGATTTTCATGAGTTTTTTGAGGGCATGGCGGGGATGGGCCCTGCTATCTTCAGGATAACAGCCACCATATGAGGCATTACATGCAAAAAAGTCATAAAAAGAACAGAAAAGTAGGAGGATGAAAAGGAGCAAAAAGAATTACAGTACTTTAGTTAGATTACCTACTGGATGTTTTAGAACATGGATAAATGTCCTTACCCTTTGGGAGCAAAGTAAACAGCACTACATAAATCATAACCACTAAGTTATTTAAAATTATAGGTGGTTTTGCACTTTCCCTTTGTTCTATTTGAAACTGAAGGAATTTTTATTTTGGTTGGTTAGGGTGGTTTTTTTTGGTGTGTGAAGGTGTAAGACATTTCTTCTCACTTGGAATGATATTTCAAACAAGAAAAGGTCAATTTGATGGCTTCATTATTTTTTTCTGTGTAAACTAAGCTTTTAATTGCAATAAAATGTGCCATATTTCTCCCTAAAATCCTGTTAATCTTTTATTTTAATGCTATAATCCCATCTAAACTCTGGCTGGCTTCAGCACAAAATTTCGCTTTACACTTTTCCCTCTCTTCACTAGTGATAGAGTCAGAGAATAACTTTTGAAAGGAAGAGTCATCACTCATCATCTGATGTTAATAGAAGAGATGCTTGGGGAAAAGAGATCTACCTCCTTACAGCAGTTTCAATAGTGAGTCTGGCAGGCTCTCTATTTTAACCACGGTGGGGTTTGTTTTGTGGGATTTTGGTTGGTTGGTTGGTTGGTTGGTTGGTTGGTTGGTTGGTTTAGTGTTTTTTGTTTTGTTTTGTTTTTTCTCTTGAAATCTCTTAATGTAGAAGATTCTATGAGTACTAACACCTTACACTTATGCCAGAAAACAGTGGTACTCAGTTTTATTGGCTCATTTTTTTCTATAAATTTTTGGCATACAGGTCGATATCCCCAAAATAGTTGTATCTCAATGAGCAGTATTCTTCTAAAGTTCTTTATTGATTTTTGCCATTGACATAATGTAAACTACTTGCATAGGATATGATAGTGGTGTGTTACTATAGAATCTGTACCAATCTGGGAGTCTGTAGCCAACTGGTTTTTTTAAATCATCTTAAATATAGTACTTCAATTGTCTTCACTCTAGGGCTGTTAGAATTGAAAAAAGGATTTTCCAAATATCCCAACTGCATCTTGTGAAGCCAGGTTTTACCCTATGGTTTCCATTTCTTGAAGGATACAAAGATTTACCGTGTAACTAGAAGCTCAAATAAATAAAATAAATCAAAAGAAAATACGGGCCATATCTAGATACTTTGGCAAAATAAGCTCAGTAAATCAGTATTGGTTTTACCAACCTGGTCAGATAGATAATTTTATAAAGAGACAATATATCTTGATGCCTTACTATTGTAATAATTTCTAAATTAATTACCTTTCTGTTCCATAAAATTTTACTGTATTCAGGATTTAAATATAGGGCCAGCAATGTCAGCAGTTATTACTAATAACTGAAAAATGCAATATCAAATGAATGTTCAGCAATCTTTCTGCTGCAATTTAATGAAGGTGAGATGGTAGATACTAAGTAAATTAATTGATGCTTGCTGAGAGTTAAAAAATAAGAATGGAGGGAAATACCAACCTCTCAGCAATCATAAATCTATCTCTAAATATTTGCAAACCTAAGACTTAAATTCATAGTTTGAACCTCAAATACATTAGTCTCAGTCTTCCCCTGGAGTTCAAACAATACCCTCTTATTTCAAAATAAGATGAAGAGAGATTCTAGAGTTTACACTTTTCTCATTAGAATATTAGTCCAAGAAATGAGAAACCTTGCAAAGCTACCTCTCTGTAAGTGCAAGATCATGAGATGGCTTCCCTTAGCTTCAAATTTATCTTTGCTTTGACACTCAGATCATGTTTGGAGATAGAACATGTATCAGACTAAGACAGGCACACCACGCAAGTCTCTCCAGTCTCGCAGGAACACACCAATCATGCAGACACACACGTGTGTGGTCGTCACAACAACACCATTATGACAGGTTCTGCGGCCATGCTAAGTTCGTACTTTAGTGTACGTTACTGATTTAAATCAACACCCCACGGGGGATTCTGTTGTGCTGGTCTGAGTGACAACACAGGGAGAACTCAGGTTCCCAAAATAACTAGCATCCAAAGAAATTAATTTTTGCTATAAAAAGAATATTTTTCTAAAGCTGGAATATTTATGGAAAAATGTGAAAATTTTTCCTTAGAAATCAATATCTAAATTCCAATATTATATGCTACAGTTTTCCTTAATATTTTTTTAATTTTCAGTCATATTTAAAATGTCTGTGTATATCAATTAGTGCAGGCAAATCTGCAGTTGTCAGAGTAAAATATTGGCAAGAACCAGCCTTTCACTTTCTGAATGCTATTGATTAGATTTCTTTTCTATCATCTCGATCACTCCTTATTCTTTTATTAATAGTTTTTTTCGCTCATCAGGTCACATAAATGTAGTATCTTTTAAAATTGAGTGCAGAAGCTTTGCTCTGTAGAATACAGAAGAAATGGTAATGGAATACATAATAGAAAGTATGGGTATGTTTGATAGACATTGCTGAGATGTATACTCAGAGTGATCTGATAACTGGGATTCCTTGGATGATCTATTGGACAAAAAAATAAAAGATGGTTTTTGTTTTTGTTTTTTTTTCCCTGTGAAATCTTTACGATTTTCTGCTTCTTATAGCATAAATATCAATAAATGCTGAGATAGGGACAGGAAGCACAAACACTTGTTTAGAAATGGATGCTTTGTTTCCATTTTTGTCTAAATTTTGAATGTTTTTTTGATCATGACAAAAATATTAGGATATAAAAAAAATATCAATTGCTAGCCTTTCTTTTTTGAGTGTTTGGATCCAGATTCTCAAATTTATTTGACAAACCCAAAACGCTAAAAAACCCAGTCATTAGAATCTAATCATTCTTTACTAAGAGAACAGGATAATTCATCAGAAGCATATTTTCTGGAAAAAAAAAAACAAAACAAAAAACCAACCAAACAAACAAACAAAAAAACCCTACATAAAATACACCATTTTCTGTTCAAAATGACCCAAGATCTTTTCTTAAATAGTGCTTCTTCCTATTTCACACCAAAAATCAAGCCAGAAGCAAAAAATGAAATATAGAATTTGCTGGGGAATAGTCCTTAGCAAAAATAGTCTTCAAGGTGCAGTTTATCAAGATTTTGCAGGGAATAACTGTTCAGCTGATTGTTTAAACCAACCATTTCACAGAAGCTTTTTCTCTGGAAAGCTAATTGCAGTAGAATTGACTCAGTTAACTACTTCCTGTGTCTTTCCACTGCTTCTTTAAGAGTGTGATAAATTTAACAGAGATTGTGAATGCTATGAAACTGACAACAAGAAACTGCTTAATAACTTTCTCTTGATATATTTTCAACTGAGATGTAGCTTCAGTGACTTAGAAACATTCCCATTAGGACAAAAAAAAAATGAACATGAATTTTCAGTCACTAAAAATGATGAGTCTTCTTCACAGTTCATAAAATATCTCTATCCAGTCTTTAATATTAGTTATTTAATTTATTAATTATTCATCTTCTGTGTTTATCATTAGTTTTAATTCCTGCTATAAATGAGAGTGACAGTGCAGGAAATGATGGGTGAATAGGCAAGGGGGAGAGACCTTAACTGTGATTCTTAGCACTACCAACTAATCGCAGGATATGAAATATTTCAAGAAATAAAAGGAAATTATTCACACTCGTCTTTTGTTTATTCCAGAAATTCTCTCTTGTAAAGGAAGTTGAAGACTTCCCAAACAAATAAAACCACAAATGAATAGAAGTCCTGAATAAAGAAGCGGACAAAAGAAACCAAAACCACAACAACAAAAAACAAAAAACAAAAAACAAAAACAAAAACAAAAACAAAAACAAACAAACAAGAAAGCTGATGTAAATTGAAACAAGTTAAAACTCTGGTCTTCTTCCTCACCCTAAAAGCAAAATGAAACAAAACCTCAAAAATAATAAACCCACCAAAAAATCCATCTTTCAAAACCTCAAATGCTATGTCCTATCTTTTGTTATAGATTAGGAGGAGCTACCTGCCATGAGAAGGTTTGTAATATCTTTTTATACTGTAGGTTTTTATTCTGGTTCATAGACATCCCTGATTGTTGAATACTCATTGTTCTTGATGAGAAGAGACAATGGCACTACTGGGAAAAACTGTTCTCCAGTGCTGTCTCTTTAGACTCATCCAGAAGATCACAGAACAGGCCTAAGTCTCCTGTTCTTGGTTTTTTCCTCTTTTTCCCTCCTCTCGGGATCCCAAACTCCATCATTTCATGCTCACCACAGCAAACCACATCCAGCCTTTCCACTCCCACCCAGTTCATTCTCGTGTGTATGTATCAGCTATTGAGTCCAGCAGAGCAATTGCCTCCTCACCTCTGCAGTCTCCTGTGCCAAGATGCTGACACCAATGAACCCTAGAAAATTTTCTGCCTAATTTGTGTCATGCTGTGCTGTTCTTCCAGCAGATATGGGACCAAAGCCTGTAGGCGCAAGGCTTCTCCCAGTTATTGAGGAAGGCCTCACCAACTTCCTCCTGACTGGTAAGTCTGTAGCAAACACTCAACATAATGTTGTCCATTAATCCTGATAACAAGCTCTTAGCTTACTTGCTCATTACTCATCCTAAGGCAGAGCTCCACACATTCTCACTGTCCTCCCAGAAAAAGGGAAAAACCCCCTCCTTGCTATCCCAGCCTATCCTTCACAAAGAGACTGCATCCATTCATGGCAGCATGTCAGTCATATGAACTATGCCACTAGAATTGCATGATCTTCTTTCACACAGACCTCTAATTCTTCCTGTTTACAAAAGTAATTCCGTAAGTTTGAGAATGAAAGGTTCCTATTCCCAATTTTTTTTTTGTTTTTTTAAGCATTTTCCTCATCATTCTCTTCCTTATGAGCATGTAGAAGATACAGGCTCAAGTTCTTGCTTTTTGTAATTTGGGACAAGCTAAGAAACTAATTCACATATAATTTTAAAACACTTAACACTTTTTATCTTTGCTATCAAAGACTGTCATCTGTGTGAACTGCCCCATTTGGAGCTCCAGAAGCCAGGTACCACATTTTAAATTGTTTGATTACCTGCTGCTTATACAACAGTAAAACTTTTATGTTCAGAACACTCCTCCTCTTTACCATGCTGCAGATAACCAGCACGGAAGGAAAACCTGTTCCTGTTATTATTAAAGAGTGTACAAAAGTTATCCAAAGAACAGGACCTGGATACCTTGGGACATATGAGAAACACCCAAGAATAGAGTCCTCAGAGTAAATGCAAGTAAAAGCTGGTTCTTAGAGCTGCATTCAGCTCCAGCAGGTCAGCCTCAAGATTTTGTTGCTTGGTAGCTTCCTCTGTAAATGCCTGGTTTCAAAATGGTACCTGGATTCTCTTAACCTCTAGTTAAGTCAAAGCAATAAGTCCAAGTACTTGATGTTTTCCCTGTATTTACCTTTAGAAAGATGTAATATTCTGAAATCAGCTGAACTTTAAAAGCTTCTAAGAAATTGTAATATTTATTGGGAGTTACTAAAATAAAAGTCAAAGCATGTATGTGTTTGTGAGGAATACACTCAAAGATACCTATAAGATATTAACATAATCCCTCTACTGTTTATTATGCAGCAGATTAGAGAAAAAATCCCAAACCTCTCTGAATATTATCTTCTAGTAGGTTTTCCAGTATTCTATCTTCAGAGCACTAAGACAGACATCCATCCAAGTGCCACTGAAGCTGGTAGAACAGCTGAGCAGGCATATAGTTATGGCTGTTTTTCATAGGGATGTAAAGCTGATCATAGCTGGTGAATAGTTGAGAGAGATGGCAAAGATCTTGGTCAAACGTGTGAAACAAAACAAGTTAGAAAGATGGCTGAATAGCTAGCTTTAGAGATTTATTATTTTTATTGTCATTCTTCTTGTTGTTGTTTTTATTGTTGTAATTGGTTTTGTATTTTTGTAATTCTCAATGCTTTTGAGAGACTGGAATGTTAATGGCTCAAATAATCAGGGTGCAAGCTGATGATGTGCAAAGAAACTGCCCATGTGCAGAGGCCATGAACACCTGGCACCTCCGGCTACAAGCTGGGTGTTGAACAAGATAAGGGAAGGGGCTGCTAAGAGGCAGATTACTCTCTTTACCATGCCAAAGTCCTTACCCAAATGGCTGTGCTGTGAAAACTCCTCTGTGGAGGAGTACCAGGCCATTCACAGGTAGCCTGAAGGCATTTATCCCTGCTCATGGGCCATAATGGGCTATAAATGATTCAACTGCTGATAAGAGGCAGCTGTAACATCTCAGATCATCAAAGACTCCAGAAGTGTTCCGTGATCCAAAGTATTACATCATCCACTGTAAAACTCCCTGCCCTAGGGAAAGTATCTGTGTGTTCCCACCTTAACCTGAGTGAATATAAACCCTGTGGATGGTGTATTTTGGTGGTTTCCCTCTTGGGATCAAGACTGTGACTGTTACTTTGACCAACAGGCATTTAAATTGCAACAACTCAGTCTTGTTGCGCAGTCCACTGGTGGTGGGACCTTTCTACTCTTTTCCTACTCTTTCTTTTCCTTCTCTGTTTTCTTAAGTGATATTTTTATGCTTTTATATTTCTGTATTACTATAGATAGTAACCAAAATGGCTACATATCTACTTTCCATTGCAACCAAATTGTTCTAAAATAAACACTACACGTAAATATTTGTGAACACCAGTGACTTGATGTCATTTCATTCTAATCTGCCCTAAGGAATCTCCAAACAAGAACCTGGGTTACTCTTCTCTTCTGGGGTGGGTCGTAACATTGTTATTATAGATTCTATTGGTAATCTGATCTTGTAATTTTTTTTCCTCCAAATTGACCTGCCCTAAGAAGCCTATTTTCAGGCTGAAAAGGGCAGTGTCTTTTCTGTGTGTCTGCCTACATCTTCTTTCCGTTTCTCTGCAAGTGCTAGAAACCCCTGCATCTGAAGTAATATCTATTGAAAAGGTCATCAAAATCAGTACACCCTTTGCAATGTTTCAGGATTTCATGAAATGTATATTTTGATGAAAATGTGTAATAATATGAATAGCTTTGTTTTACTGCTCACAGAATCTCAGAAATCTTCCACTGCCACAGGAGAGTTGTAACTGGTGCTCAAAGAGCTACTTTAGTTAAAATCAAGGTTGAAAGTTAGCTGTGTGACTCTTTCTGCATTGCTGTTTATGGCTTATAGATGAAGAGAAAACTTAAAAAAAAAAAATTGCCACAAAAATCTTGTAATAACCAAAACATTAAAATAGACAAAATATTATTTTCCCATGGTCTATGTGGGATGGGCAATGCTAATTGTTATTAGCTGTCAGCCTTATGCTTTTTGTGCTAATAGAAAATTTCTTCCAACTCACAACACAGAATTGTGTCTCATTCCAGTCAGAGACTCAGATTCCCCTGATTTTAAAACTATTTTTGTTTATTTCTGGAGGAGTCAGAGCTTTTTCAGAACTTGTCGAAATCTGTAGCAGTCATTTCCAGTCAAGATACCCAACATATTTCTTCAGTTTTCTTAATTTTTGTGAAAGTTTCTCTCTTGGGAGATGCTTTAAGAAGAAATATAAGATGACAAGTGCTAGTTGCATCACTTAGTGTGACATGCACTGATAGGATGAGGACACAGGGCAAAGGATTCTGCATAGATCAGATGCAGGTTCCTGAATAGACCAAAATAAAATCTTAGCAATTGCTTTACACTGGCTCATGCTTCCAAATTTTTTTTTTCCCAGTAGGAAAACAGCTAGAAGATATTTTTAGAAAAAAATTTAGCAACAGCCCTGACATTTCTGGATTTTCTATATGGCATGTGCTTGAAGACAGTCTCTATTGTGGCTAATTCACACAAGCAGATTTGTTTATTGCTGTGGTGCTCTGATAGCATCTTTGATGGACTCTGACAACTTCCTACATCCTTTTTGTCCTCTCTATACCATCTTCTTTATCTTCCATTACCTGAAAGTTAAACCACACACGCAATTTTATTTTTCTTTCTTGTTTGCAAATGTAGGTGTTAAATATTGTGTTAAAATATTTTATGTTGTTTTCAGCAGGCCTCTAAATGGACAAGCATGTATTTTCTTAGCCCACTTTTCTTTCTCCATTCCTCTTTCCCATCCTGATCACCTGTTTTGTCAAGATGGACTTTAAGCCTGTGGTATTATTTCCACTTCATTTATAACAGTCATGGAAGCTCAGCAGAGGTTAGTGCAATATTATAAGTCACATATCTGTGTATTGTTGTCCATTTCTCTGTCAGTATCATGAAGTTTACTAGCAGATACATTTAGAGAGAGTAATACAGAGAGAAATATTAAAAAGGGTTTATGTTTTTTATTTATGAAACCCAAACTCCTTATGATTTTTTTTCCTGATAAAGAGGTGATAAGTAAAAAATGACCGGGAAGATATTTTTCTTTTATTTTCCAGATTTCTCACTAACTTTAATATAGATAGCTATAAAATAAAAGTTAGAGGGTCTCTCCTGAGGGATAAAATGTATGCTTACAGATGAATACAACTAGGTTTGCATTTAAAAATATAAGGTTCTGGATTATCAAAGCCTACTTGAAGTCCACAGAACTTAAAATATTTAAACAGTAATATCTTAAGTTTCTTCTTCACACCAAATTTGAAGTTATCTCTATTAAAAGCTCAGAAACAGCACTTGAAATACACAATTACTGCTTCCCCATCCATAAACAGTGCATTTCCAGCAAAATTATCAAAGCTGTATGGTCTGTTGGTCTCATAAGGGCTCTTGGGCAGCTTGTGGAACCAGCTCAGTTGAGGATACATGGTTCTGCTTCTGGCATGACTAATGCAGTTGGGAAATATGCCAGGCATCAGGCTCTTAAGGGAGGAGGCAAGAAGAAGAGAAAGCTAAAAAGAGCCTGGAGGGGAAGATCCAAGCAAATGAGCCAGCAGGCTTCACCGGAACACCATTTGACATTTGCAGGGCTGTAATGTTAGAAGCCTGCAGCAATTCTGAAGCCCTGCTACTCAAAGGGGCAACTCTACTGAAAAGCAAGCAGTGAACCCCATGGGAACAGGGTTGAAACATGGACATGAAAATGAGCAAGCGTAACACATCAATCCTTGTGTTGCACAGGGATATAAAGCAGTAAAGGAATGGAAGCAATAGTGAGGGATATTTGTTTATCTTGTAAAGAATATGTAAGGGATTTCGTCTCATAGAAAATGCAGGTAGCCTTTTGTGATGGGAAACAAAATTAAAAAAAAAAATATTAGCCAGACCATTTCCCTGTGAATTTCCTTCTGAAGCATCAATTAATGCAGAGGAACAACTGCCAGCAGTTGTTGCTCTAGGTCTGGATCCTTTAATTTAAAATAACCTGGCAAAATAAGGTCACTGATATTGCTATAGAAGATGCCATGCAATTTTTCCATCTAAGCTTCCTTGGTGCATATAAAATATAATTCTCCTTTTCAATGAAATGATAATTTTATAGCAAGCTGCCAGCCTCAATGTCAAAGGGGTTAGGCTGGTGATTGCCCAATTTGAACCATCATTGTTTGTTTCCTCACTCTTTTTTCTTCCTTCTTCCTTCTTCTATATCTGCTCCTGAAATGCCGCCTACCTTGGGAAAACAGATCTTTATTTATAGTGCTGCAAAGATATTAAGGCTGCTAAACTGAGTGAGTTCTTTAAGGTTCATGGCCAAAAAGGCTGACAAAGCTCTGACTGTTTTCCTCCCCTAGAGGGAAGAAAAAAAAATAGGGAAAAAAAGGAAGAAACCCACCCCAAACCTGTATCTTTTGTTCTAGATGATAAAAACTGCAGTACTGATTACTGACAGTAATTTGTCTCCAGTGTACTGCATGAGAAATGAATTATATGATCTTGTGACAACTGGCTTTCTACGTGGCTGGGAGGTAGCATTAAAGGCTGTAGGATTTCAGAGGAGTTTAACAGTTGCTCAGCTGCAATGCAGGTAGTTTGGATGAATTATTCTGCTTTCAATATGCAGTGTATAGGCATGCTTCTTCCTCTGAACTGGTCAAGGTTACAGTGTCACATACCGTATAATTTCATAATCCAAATCTGTTACAGGGCACACTGGCTGAAAGCAATTTGCATTTTACAGATTTTTTGGGAGCTTTACACAGATTGTGATCATCAGAATACCCTGTTCCTCCTGTAGCAAGGCATTTCCACATTCTATACAACAGGTACAACCCTCTGTTCGTCCAGTTCATGCTGTCTCTTAGCCAGACATGGCTGGCTAGGATATGCATAGTATGCTGCATATGCGCAGCAGTAAATGTCATAAATACACCTGAGGGGTTGTTTATGTTGTGTTTTTCTATGTTTTATTTTAAGATTTTCATATTATGGGACACTAAGACTCAAGTTGCATCACTTTCTAAAAATAAAGCTATTAATAAACTGTCTTCTCACATTCTCCACAGAAAATCCATAGTATTATAGGTCATTTGGATGTGTTCCAACTTATAGGGATTAAAGACAGTGATAAGAAAATTAAATCACAAAATGTAAACACCTAACTTACTACCATGTTCCTGGAAAAATGGAAAGCACCAGTTGGATGTGTTTAAAACAGCAATTTATTACAGGAAAAACAAAATATTTAATATCAGTTTTATCATATTTCTGCTAAATAAGATCATTCTGTGTAACCAGCACTAGTAAATAAAAAAGCGTTATGATCATTACTCTCTTTGGGAAATATGTATCTATTTTTTCCATCTCTAACCTAAGATTTTCATTATGCTCATAGTTATACCAATGTTGCGCAAGGAAATGGGATAAAAAAGAAAATTGTTTGTAACTTCTGGGGTTTTTATTGCTAACATTTCAAAATCACCCTGAGAATTGACCTTCAATAAAAGGGAGTGCTCTGTGTTAGCTTATCTAATTTTTACAAAGTGTAGGGTCTTCCCTAACCCTTGTCTTCTGAATGTAACGCTCATATAAATGCACCTTGCCTAACACTCTGTTCTGTTACGTTAAACAAGGAATTGAAGTCAATATGAGACATTTCCTGCCTACTTCTGAATGTTCTGGTTATCTAAAATATTGTTGCTAACAGGCACTGAGGAGAAAGTACTTTACAAGGCTTGTAAATGGGAGAAATATGATTTTCTTCTTAAATCTATGCCTGGAAGCCTGATTTTGTTCTATATCAATGCAAACTATCTTTTGGTCAGGTATAACAGTGAGTGATGTGAGACATCACACACAGTTCCATCAGTCATGTCAAGAGACAGGTTTGTCACACAACTGAATGAAGCAGCAAGACAGAAAAAAACTGCAGAAAAGAAAATGATGAACGTTGATCTGCTGTGGAAGGGCACCTCAGGCTATAACAAAAATAGACTTTGTTTTGTGCCACTGGCAATGAATACTGCAGTGTTCATTGTTTGTGGAAAAGGATTTTGCTGATGATGAAACCAAACTGAACACTGAGATCTCTTTGCAGAACCTTGAAGGCACTTTGCTGGAACGAGCCACAGTCCAAAGAAGAAGGACAAAATGTATGTATGAGAAGAATCCAGCAAAGAAGCGGTCTTTAAATTGTTGTGTTTTCCTCAGCATGGCCATCAGTTTAACCTTGACCAATTATGGCACAGATGAAAATACCAGAGAATGTAGTCTTAAATGTTATTACTACATCAACTTCTATTCCAGCTTAGAGTATATCTGCATAATATAGGAGTTCTCCTTCCCATTGGGTCTTGTTCATAATAGTATACTGCATGCATAGCAGTGATAGCAATGGTGTAACGTCATTTTTGTGTTGTGTTTTTTCTTGTTTTTAATTACTCAGCAAGAGTTAGACTTGGAATTTACTCTTGGTCTTGCAACCCATCTCCACTGGTAATCAGTATAGAATGGGTAGAGGAAACAGTAACCTTTCCACAAATATCAATAAGCAGCATCTGATATGATATATGTGATTAGGTTTTGTCTAATGAGTACGGATTGGCCAAATACACACCTGCTAGTCTTTTTTCAACTATAGCACCTTAAATCTGGATATTCTTATATCTACATAAACATCCAGTTCCTTTTAGAAACTCAGTACAATCTTGGCTTGCACAGCTTCCTTAGTAACATATCACACTGTCTAATCCAACATGTTTCATGCCAGTGTGCTTTACTTTAGTTTCGAATTGGTCACAGGTTCTCAGAACAAACAAATTACACATATGACCAAGTAGATAAATGTCTTTGATCTTCATGAAAAATCTGCTGAATTTTTTGTCTTACTTTGGTAAGTCTTTTCTGTCAAAATATTTATACATGCTACTGTGGGTTTTAGAACACTAAATTAATCCAAATAGTGATATCACAGATATGATAGCTACTTGTGTGTCATGAGGGGAATACAGAATAATTCAAAAATTGTGCATTTTTGGATCAGATACACACTTGTGACATTGCTGGAGCAGATAAATATATCCCCCCATTGGATATTACTGCCCTTCAGTTAGAATTTAAGGGTTCCTAAGGTCTCCCATTACAGGTGATCTGTAAAAATCCAATTTACTTTTTAAGAATGGGGTATTGGTGCTAAAATCCTAAAATACGGTTTTTATCATGCGTTACCTCATCAAATAAATTTTTGGTGGGTCTTTTGTTGTTTGTTTTGGTTTTGTTGTTGGTTTGATTTGGTTTGGTTTGGTTTTTGGTTTTGTGGTTTGTTTGTGGGTTTTTTAGCATGGCGTTAAAGACTATGCATTTCCTGCACTGGGACACTGCACAAGAAATTAAGAAAATGCTGAAGGTTGCAAGTCTCACAGGATAACATTCAAGGGTTTGGCAGGACTGGCAAAAGTCAGGGTATGTTGTGGTCTCATCCTTACAACAGTTAGGAAAGGACCATAGCAAATTATCTTCAAACCTTCCTTGCAGTTGTCTCAAACACAGATGGTTGATTTACTCCAGAAGGCATATCAAAAGTCAATTAAATGTAGGTGTCTGTGCTAGTTCTCTGGTTCAGATCAGGAGGGAGCTTTTGAAGCATATATTCCAATGATGCCTTTTAATGTGCCATATTTCCCATTGCAGAAAACCTCTGGGTACAAGCATCATGATTATTGTGGGACTAGTAGTGAACCAGGAAACTAAGATACTTGCTGCTGTGATAAACCGATACACACATTGATTATTTGTTGCAATAAAAAGTGGTGAAGAAGTGCTAAAGTAATTTTCATATAAATAACTTTTAAATTTTTTTTTTTCACCATAACAGAAACAGATGAAAGAACAACGCGTTTGCAAGAATCCAGATGGGGCACCTTTTGTCATTTCCTCGAGTAGGTGTCATCATTTGCTTTCTTTAAAGTATTTTTACTAACCTTTATAACACTAATTTAAAAAGGAAA
This sequence comes from Melanocharis versteri, assembly GCA_013397845.1. Taxonomy (NCBI): domain Eukaryota; kingdom Metazoa; phylum Chordata; class Aves; order Passeriformes; family Melanocharitidae; genus Melanocharis; species Melanocharis versteri. The sequence continues at coordinate 1,907,738 of VZTG01007349.1, read as the reverse complement.
GCAAACAAAAGTGTCCTAAATGATTGCTCTTGTGAATATTCTGAGATTTACTCTGTCATACCCATGTACTTGGAGACATGGAAGAAGAATAAAATATAGAAATAAGCAGGGCTTTTTTGTGGTGGTTCATTAGTAAACACAGCTGAGCCCAGCTTCACCCACCTAATTCCCTCCCATTGCCTGCAAGTCTAAGAGAAAGCAGAGCAAACCGAACAGCTATATAGAATGTTAAATTTTAGTCTCTCTCTTGAATGTATTAAGTAGCATTCATTTGTCGGGTAAAACCTTAGATTTTCTAATTGCATGATAAAATTGATGTATTTTTAATTCACATCTATATCATCCAAAGTGATTGCTATCAGGACACTGAGGGCACCTCCCCAGATCTCCCAAGTCTAGAGGTTCAGCTGTCTGAGTTTGAGGACAGCTCTGATGTTTGTAGCTGGGTAGCCTTGAACCAGAAAGCGCTGGGGAAAAAAACAAAACCAACAACTGCGAGAGAGAGCTCTTAAAAGGAGTCTTGCTGAGGGCTCTCTTGTTTTTGTTTGGGAGGTACCCTTAAGCTCAGACATGCACGTTGTGTCTTGCTTTAAGCTCAGACATGCACGTTGTGTCTTGCTGAGCTGTGGTACAGGGATGCCCACTCTTGGCAACATCTTGTTGGTATCGACCTGACCCCTGATACTGATCCCACTGAAGGGATTATCATCCACACCAGACATTTTTGACATCAACAGAACCTTTATGAGTTTTCTCGTGTGTTAGGCACAACATGTATGCCAGTATAAAATGCAATGACACAAAGCTCTGAAACAAAAAGTATGTAAAGAACGGAGAAAGCATTCTCTGCCTTCCTGTGGAGATTCCCACAAACTGGAATGCACTACAGGTGTCATTGCACAAACTTTACAAGGCATTATGTTCTAGAGGACATTATCTTCAAAAAGGGTGTATAGACTGACTACCTGCATAGTTCCTCTTTTCTCTTTAAAATAAATGTTTTTATCTTCAATTTCAATCTATTACATTTAAGTTTTGCTTTGATACTTTTTAGTGATAAGAGACAATAAAGAATATTTATTTATTTATTTCATTCTCATTGTGAAACTTTAGATACTAAACTGCAGGTTTTCTCTTACATTAACAAATTACATTGGCAACTACAGTCTGTTGTAGCGATAAGGATGCTCTAACATGGAGAATATTAACTTTTGATTAAACAAGTGTATGAAAATTGCTATTACTGATCTTTTAGTTATGATTCAGAGTTATTGTTTCAGTCTTCCACAATACTTTTTCAATAATTAAAAAGCATTCCATATTTCTATTTCACAAAAATAAAAAATTGTGGATTTATATCTTGACATTTTCATATGTTCTCGATTTGTATTTTGCTTTTGTCTAATGACAACAAGACTGAACTGAACAGAATTGGTTTTTATCACATCTCTTAATAATATTCATATTAACATCCTTAATATGTCCTATCCTATAATAGTTTGCATCAGTTTCAAGAAAAAAAAAGTGATCCATTAAAGATGCTAGGGCTATGATTATTAGTTAGTAGCTTTCCTATAATTCAAATCATGGAACATTAAACAATGATCTGTAGACAAAAGCTAAATAAATTATTGCTTATTTCAAGCTCCTTAATATTTAGAATACTTTCGGGGGATCTGCAAATTAAACTAATCCCTTACCACACAACATATCGCCAATTCACTTTTGATATAACGTTCATGTAATTTTTGTTTCATTCTCAGTGGTTCATAAGCACAGTCAAAACAGGAATGTTCATTACTTTTTTTCTTACCTCTAAAGGAAATTGAACACATACAATATAGGAAATACAAATTCACGTGCAGAAATACTGCAGACTCCAATTCATCTTCTTTGTGCTGTATTTCTTTCCTTGACGGTTTCATGTCAAGTTGATGTCTTTTATCTATATGAACAATTACAAAGCAATTTTGAGAAAATGAAGGAAAATCAAGCACTGTCATATTTACTCATTGTATGATTCATCATATGACTGATCTGTTATATTTTCTATTATGTAAAATCATTTTTGTTTGCAAGATATTTCTAAATGGTGAATGGAAGAATTTCTCCCTCCTCTCTCCAATGTTCAGTAGAATTATTGTTTGTTTAGACAAGGGTAGAGCAAGGCCATAGAATGCTGTAAGAGATCAAATGAAATGTTCAAATAAATTTTGGAATCTACTTCTACCCTAACACGAGCATTGGCTGCTTTAGGTAACATCTCACCTGGGCTTAACAAAGGAGATAGTGTCAGTCCAAAGAGGTACAAGTGAATATCCAAAATAAGTTTTGGTAAATTACACTATTCAAATATTGCGTGTGTAGTTAGTTGAATGCTAAAGTTTCTGAAATATTGCAAAAACAAACAAACAAACAATTATCAAAAAACTTCTTATTTGGCTCCAATACTAATACTACTAAATGGAGCACATAATCCAGTTAGAAAACAAGTTGGAAAAAAGGGGAAAATAGTGAAGAACCAACCACATGACAACAGTGAGAATATTTGATCTACTTTTTCAGATAACCAAACACAACACACCAAAAGCTTTCTTACATGTTTACAAAAGCCTTTGTATTTTTGTCTCACATAGATATGGAACAATAAAATGTAAAAATGCAAGGGTGTGCTTGCTTGTGTCAGATTGGAAATTCTTTCAATAAGATAGCACTCTCTTCACTGGTACATGAATTTGATAGTTGAGTATACTTTTATGCTAAATGTATACAAGAAATGTTTTTATTATTTTAAAAAACACTTGATCATTCAAAAAATATTTTATATTTTCCCAATGAAGCATGAAACTTGTCCCTCATGAGAAATAGAGTTCATGTTTGCAATAACAGCATTATGTTAGTCAAATTGCCTCGGAAATTCTATTAATGTGTTTGCTAATAACTTGTCTGATCTTCCTGAAACCAGATACTTCCATGAATGTTCAGGAATACTGATTTTGTCTGTATGTGTTGGACACACACAGGCAGGACAGCTGATGCCAACTGAACAAAAGGATACCCCACACCATGCTTGGCACATAAAGCTGGGGGAAGAAGGAGGGGGGGGTGATATTTGGAGTGATGGTGTTTGTCTCTCCAAGTTACCATTATGCATCATGGATCCCTGCTGTAAGGGACAGGCGAACGGAAGAGATACGCGATGTGACGGGAAGCAGGGACAGCATGGAATCTCACTCCCCCTTCATCCCACAGATAAGCATCACCCTAGGAATGTAGTCTTACTAACCCCAGTAGTTTTCCACTCCTTGCTAACCCACAATCCCCCGTTCCCGACCAGAGAAGCCCCTGGATTATATAACCCCATGAGATAAGATAATAAACGCCATTTGACCATCCACCACACTGGTGTCTGTGTGTCGTGGACCGAGTGGTACGGGAGAGGCCATGCTGCCGTGCTGACGCTTTGAAACCAGGTCGCCATGCCTTCATAGCAGAGGGCAACACCCTGCTCTCTGGGAGATGGCTGAACAAATACATGCCTGCCCATGGGAAGCCGTGAATCAATTCCCTGTTTTCCTTTGCTTCTGTATGTGGCTTTTGTTTCACCTCTAAACTGTCTTTATCTCAACCCATGAGTTTTCTCACTTCTACTCTTGCAATTCTTCTCCCCATCCCACCAACAGGTTGTGGTGGGGTGTGAATGAGAAGCCGTGTGGGGCTGGGTTGCTGGTTGGGGTTAAACCATGATGCATCTCAAGTAATTCTCAAAATTAGCCTAGGACCTGTGACCCCAGCATAAACACACATTCATACTTCCAAAAGGAAGATAAGATATAAGAATGTAAAACTTTGCTTATGGATCTGAGGGAATGAGAAATAAGAATAAAGTCCTATGCTTCTGTAATCAGAAGCTGAGATCAGGCAGACCTGTTCTAAATTTGGGGGAATATTTGTTCAGTCCCAAACCTGCTATATAGGACTTCTTTTGCCAGGCATTTCTGGGTATTGTTGCATTCAGACTTAGTCATACCAAGATTTCAAGTCAAATAAACAGGAAAAAAAAGCCAAAAATGTATTAAGGTAGATATTAAACCACAATTCCCTTTAATAATGCACAGTTTTCTGTAGGTGGTTCTTCAGAGAAGAAATGCATATGCATATTCACAGTTCAATGAAACTTGCTGCAGTCCAGAGAACACCTAGCTTTGGCTTCACCTGTGCTATTAGTTATAGTCAACCTCAGTTATCATCATGTGATAAAGTTGTGTGATTCCTATACAAGCTTAATTTGGTTTTCCACAAAAAGTATCTTTTCTCTTTAATTTGCTATTCATGCTATTCTTATATGTAATTTTTTTCTGGATAATTTGCTTGCATGTCTTGGAGAATACCTTTTCTTAGAATTTCCAAGGTCATATGTATACCACGAATCAGGATATATTTGTCTACAGATGCAGATAACATCCTTTTAAAATATCATATCCTACAGGTTCTCTTCTAAATGTAATTCAAAATAGTTCCAATGTATATTTGGTCATGTACAAAATAGGCTTCCAACACTTCTCAGGCTCTTTTGCTATTCAATTTACTTTGCAATGTTACAAGAGTAGGTAGGTGGAAATACACATGTAGGCATAACTAGATAAATAATAGTAACACGTTCAAGACAAAAATATATATGCATATATGCACTCTGAATATTTGTAATACCTTTCTAACTACTCATAAATACCATCTTCATATACAAATATGGTAACATAAGTGGCAGCTACTAGACTTTTTTACTTGAATTTATTTGATTCTCTTCAGCCTGAAATATGATGATATGTGTGGTCAGGATCATTAGATAAACCTTGAGTTGCAAGGGACATTCAGGATCAGGAATTCATCAACACAGAAGAAACAGGCAGGCTGTATTTACTGCAAATTAGGCTTCTAAAGGCAGAGGGAAAAAGGATAAATGAGTGTGGGAAGGTGAATCCAGAGTAGGAACCAGAATCAGGGATGAACAAGCATGTGTCAAGACAGGAATGAGATGAATGATTGCAACTGCCCCCTAAACACAAGCTGAGCAGCCAAGGATAGAATTGTCTCAAAAAGGCAATAGTAAGACCACTGACCAGCTCTGAAGGCAGGCTGTGGCTACATGGGAGACTGACAACTTCAGGGAGTTGGGTGCAGATGCATCATCCAGCTGAGGATGCAGGAAGATCACAACTTCCATGTCCTCTGGTTTTTCAATCTAAACCTGCCCCATACATCCCAAATGCTACCCATAAAAGCCAAGGTTTCTTTCCTTTTTTAGTGTGTTTAGAAAGTATAAGCACTGAGAAAAGCTTTCTCATGTCTGCAGCATTTATGCAGCTTTTCTCTTTTCTACTGAGCAGAAATGTGGAGCATTTTATTTTTCTTTGAGTTCCTGTCTGTCCATGAGATTGTTTGAAAAAAACCAACAAGATATTAGAAGAATATAGAACTAATTAAAGCATTAAGAGAATTAAGAGAAACAAAAGACTAAGATTACAAATGCCTTTTTTCATAGAATTGAAAGGCTGAAGAGCAAAGTTAAGCACGAAGAAACTGTCCTTTATATCACAGAAGTATGAATAATTATATAAAGGAGTCAGATTGAGCATACTTGCTTTAAAATGTCAAAATGCGGTGTGTCCCTTTCGACCACGTGCTGTCCATCACAGTCTGAAATTAATTTTGATATGCATCCTGAACAGTAAGGAAACTTGTAGTTTCTGCAGTTTTACAGAATTTCTTTTTTACCCCTGTAAAAAAAAAAAAAAATCTTAGTAGAAAGTGATCCAGTGTTTAAGCAACTAAGATTTGTGTTAATATTTGGTGGCAAATGAGTAACTATGAAAAGCACTGGAACTGAACAAATATATATAGAAAAAACCCAACTCTTCTGTGTGTATGTTTTTGTGTGTGTGTGTGTAAAATTTATGCGTTAGTAAAACAGTATCTTCAAAACAGTGAAGTAGGGATTTTTTACAAAAATCCTTTATGACATTGTATATGTACAGTTTAGAATTTATTTGAAGCATTTAGATAAGGTAATCTGAAAATACCTTCTAACATGGATTGATCAATTCATCTAGTAGATGCAAACTGGATAAAAAAAAAAAAAGAAGAAACATTTAAAACATTTCAAATTAGTAAAAGTACTTATGTATGTTCAAAATTATTTCTCTTTGATATTTTTCTTACATAAATACTGACAGATTGTATGATCTCTATATTGTTGTGGCCCCAGCCAGAAGACTATTGCACATTGAGGAGTTAGTATCTCAATAACAAGCTGACATAAGTGCCAGCATGTCCTGTACCCTGCATATTTCATTTGGTTTTCAGGACTGTGCCACACTGCGATGGGCTGAGCCATATAATCATGATAAAAGACCTTGGAGGTATCACCCAGTTGGCATTACCAGTGATGCCAACATGTCCTTGGCTTTATCTTGAAGGCAATTAATATGAATTCCTTGTGTGCAATGATACTTTCTCAGAAAAAGCCCCCCTTTAAAATATGGCAATAAAGGTGAACCAAGGCATGGTTACGTCTAAAGCATGCCGTGGACTGATTGGAGGGCTATCCAGTTTTGTACCATCTTGCCATTTCCATCCTCAGAAAGGATTTAAGATCTGCAGAATAAAAGGAAGTGTGCACTTCTTTGTGTGCAACATGCATGAACTAAAGGTCCATTATTTGAGAAGTTCTAGTAGCAAGATATCAATATGCCAGACAATTCCCAAAACATAGCTCCATCAACCAGCTGATTTTTTTGTCTCTCCTTTAAGAAATGCATTTGTCAAACACACACATATGTTCATTATTTTTTTGGAGGTTCTGGCTGGTTATGATCCTTATAAGAAAGGCATTGAGAGTCTGTATCTCGGTACAAGACATGGACCTCTTCAAGTAGGTCCCGGGAAGGGACACAAAAATGATCTGAGGGATGGAACACCTCTCCTATGAGAACAGGCTGAGAGAGTTGGGGCTGACTGGCCTGAAGACCAGAAGACTCTGGAGAGACCTCATTATGGCCTTACAATAATTAAAGGGGACCTAAAAGAAAGAAGGGGACAGATTTTTTAGCAGGGGTTTGTTGCAACAGGACAAGGGCAAATGATTTTAAACTAAAGGAGGATGGATTCAGAGGATAGATATAAGGAAGAAAATTTTTATAATGAGGATGGAGATACACTGAACAGGCTACCCAGAGAAGTATATGGTATATGCCCCACCCCTGGAAACATTCAAAGTCAGTTTGGACCCTCATCTGGGTGTAGCTGAAGATTTCCCTGCTTGCAGAAAGGAAGGCTGGACTTGAAAACCCTTAATAGCTGCTTTCAACCCAAAAAATTCTATGATGCTACAAAAGGTCACTTAGTAGAGCTAACATTGTAAAGAAAGAGGATAATGTTGACAATAATACATTCCTTCAGATTCTGGGAACCCCAAAATCAGCAGCACTGAAGGACTAACAGTCAAGGTGAAGCACACTTGTGATAAGATTAGTTGACATTTTGTTCTTTTGAACTCTTACAAGATTTCTTAAAATGGTCAACTCTACTCATTATTTTTACTGTCCAATAGAAAGGATGTTCACCTGAGAACTTGTTCCTGCACTGTTAGATAAAGGCAAAGACACACAGGTGGCTTAATCTGCAATAACAAGCAGAACCCGCCTGCAGGTTCCTCTATTCCAAGGAGATAGTCAATTCTTCAGTGCGGGATGTGAGAAGTACAGGCACTCCTGTGCCTGCTCAGGTCACCTGTTATGTGGATCACTATCTCCCCCATGAACAGCTGGCATCCCATCAGTATCACTACATCCATTCATATTGCATGAAACTAGGAGAGCTTCTCACCATTCAACTCCATTCAACTGTTCTTTTCCACCTCAATGCTCATTCAATGGTCCATTCAAAATTGGAATGTCCCAAAAGATAACGCTGAAAAGCAGTAAGAGAGGAGGTGGCAAGTGAGGGGACAAGGGAGGAGACCTCATGACAGTCTAAATTCTGTGTATTTTACAATGTCCACATCCTCATTTAGATCAAATATTTTCATGTAAATCCCAAAGTTTGGTGGAACGAAAATACTATTTTTGTATTAACTCTGCTGAGAATATAGTTTTTATTTTCTTCATATGAAGATGTTGTTCAGCAATCTTAACATTTTGTTTCTTAGAACTAGAACATGAACTTAGGAAAATAATTATTCATATGCAAGCTTGAAAATTACAACTACCATTTTGAAGCATCAAATTTGCATAAAATGTTTTCTTTAAAATGCTTAGTTCTTAAAGCAATTTCATATAACATGCAAACTACTACTGAAGTAAAATTACATTTCAAAGTTGTACACAGTGATCTAGCTGCTCAGCTGTCACTGGCACTAATAAGAGTCACAAAGCATTGCTTGGAAAGTTTGTTGCCGTGTGTCTGTTAATCACATCATAGAGGAAACACCCCATACCAGCTTTTTTTATTAAAAGTGCATTTTAATATTTCATTTAAGTACTCAATTTAAATATTTTATACTTATCTATTAATTATTGTGCAGAGACCCTCCCTCAAGCAATTATTTTCTATGAAATTTCATATTTATTCATATTAGCGATACTGTTATACTTAGTGGAAAGCCCAAGGTAAAATTCTAATATCACTTGTGACAGAAGAGGTAACTGTAGCTATTTTATGATTTACCAGTTTTCTAGTAACAGCCATATGCAGTAAATTTAATTGCTTTTGGAATTTGTTTGCTCAAGCAAAGTTAATTTTTTTTTTTTTTGTTATATCATTATGGTGTATAGAAGATAGATGTTAAGCATCTTGGTTCTGTGAACAGTCAGGAAACTTGAGATAGAAGAGTGAGCTGATTACAAAGTGAAGAGGATGGTCTTTGGGTGACACCTTTGGCACATGTTTTATTTTCTGACTTACCTCACTTATAAACACAGCAGGAAAACTGTGGATCTAAGTCTATTAATGGAAATGTACAAGCTAGTGAGATCCCATTATTACTTCAAGTACTTAAAGACACTTGAGATGGGTAGGCAATATTTTTCATAAAAAAACTTATAAGAAAAACACTGCCAAAGCTATATATCTTTCTTCACTTTCACCTTGCATTTTCCTCACTATTTTTAATGAATAAAAGCCAACAAAAAAAAATCTGCACTAAATCAGTTGGACAAAGAGAAACACAATGTTTCTTAGGGAAAAACACGTTCATTAGTTGAATATTTCTGTAACCATTTTCTAGTGACTCACAATTACTGTATCCTCTTGGAAAGCTATTTTAAATTAGTTACTTCCTCAGTACTGACTAAACATATATGTTATTCTCAGTTTCTAGAACAATAGACCATTTGCCATTAACCACTAGGTTAAAATAATGTCTTGATACACAGCAGTACAGATATATATGTTTTATGTAATTTCCTAGATTTTGACAACTGCCCCCATATTTTCTTACTCCTATTTGACATTTCTAAACAATATTTTCAAAACTAGCTTTGACCAAACTAGCATTTAGAATGATTGACTGATAGAAACAGAGTTATTTTTTCAGAGACTTAAAATACATGTATGGCTCTGCTTAGAAGATGCCTCAAAATGTTTTTGAGATGGATATGGCTGCTGAATGAAAAATGTTTCAACACCATTTCATATGTTACTTATTGAATAAAACATATTCCTGTAAAATAAATAAATATACTTCTTACATCAATTCAGAAAAAAGAAAGATTGAATGTTGTAAGTAGTTATACTGATTTAGTTTGGTGTTAACTCAGATACCAAAGATCGTAACTATAGGTGTATGCCCTTGTCGATTGGGTACTTCAATTAATATTTTTTTTGGCTGTGAGCACTTTTTCAACAAAAAAATTCCTGTATTATATGGCATTAAATCATTTATCAGTATCTCCTGTCACTGGTTGTCAAGAGTTTGTCCAAGAAGACATTCAGTATATGCAGTCATACACATACTTCGGTAGATTTGAATGTTTTTAGTAAATTTTAGTTCTGTTTCATCAAAATGTTGTATTCTGAGGGGCTTTGAATCAATGTTTCCCTGAAGATGACTTGCACCTCCAGCTGACACCACCTAGATGATAATTTTATCACTTGTCAAGGAGGAGGTGGTTTCCAGAAAAAAAATATGTAAATGAATTATTACCTACATGAATACATACATGGGAAAAAATTCAGAGTTGAGACTGTGGAAATAATTCCTGAATTTAATCACAGTAAATTTTTTTCAATCATATAACCCACACATCACATCAGTAAAAGTACTACTCTTTGAAATCAAATCCTCAGAAAATCTGCATCAGAGGAAAGGACACAAGCAATAAAATGTAATATCTGGAGAAGGGATTCCATACAAATGGTAACATGGGTTTCTCATATGTACGTTAAATTTTGACACATTCTTTTTTACAAATAAGCAGAGTTTACACATATTAAAAGATCTTCATTAAATTGTAAGATAAATAAAAAAATAATTAGGCCTTGACCACATTTACTTTTCCATAGGTTTATATGAGCCCTACTGCTTTCATTTCTAAATACACAAAATATATCTCACTGTGAAATATGTCTTAAACATTTCCATATTCTGACTGATAAAAAAGATGCTGTAAAGACAAATCTTATAGCAAAATTTAAATACACAGTAGAAGCAAAGAAATAGAGTGATTTCCATCCTCAGTCTCGAAAGTCCTAAAGAGAAAAGTCAATTGTATTTTTTTGCCATCATTACCACCGAGTCAGGAAATGAAGATGTTTAGAGATGCATAGCATCCATTAGATTTCTGTCCAGAAAAGTTTTAGTTAATACAGTATTATATTTACAGAGTATTTCAATAATATTCACACTCACAACATGAGTCATTCTTATAATTTATAATACTTAGAAAAACCTGAAAGATGCATGGCAAATCTATTGTGGGTTCAGGTTTAGAACAAAGAACTGCATTACTGGTAGCTCTTAGGTAACCAGATACTCTTTGTAAAACATATCAGCGATAACTCTAAAAATACTGCTGGTCAGAAGGGATTATATAGCAAACAAGAGATTCATTTTCTTTAAATGCTTTCTGGAAAGGAAATACTAATCCTATTTCATAGTTCTTTAGCCCCATTGTTAAAATATTCAGTAAGAAAACTACCAGTCAGTAACTTCAACCCGTGGAAAGTAGAATCACATAATGTATTTATAATCTCATAAAAAGTAACCCACCAACTGTCAAGATTAATGAAAGTCAAAAGACAATTTTAAGAAACTGTGATCACTTTAAAATAAGGAAGACATTGGTAAGGTGTCTAGAATTTGATTCCTTACAGTAGCTGCTTAGCTACTATCCAAATACACAGAGAATCGCAGGATAATAAGTTGACCCATTTGGTTCCTCGAAAATGTAGGTCAGGTGTTCTCTGCCTGAAGAAATTTCCTGCTAGGTGACTCAGGTTGCACAGAGCATCAGCTCGTCCACCGGCTGCTCATATATCACTGTCATATACTGGAAATAATGTGGCAAAACACAATAAAAGTGAGGAAAGTAATTACAGAGGAGGACAAAAAGAAGACATCTATTTTAATTAAGCTACAAAGAAGTGCACTGGTTGTATATGTGTTTTTCAGGAAAGTGGATTTGATAAAAAAAAAAAGTGTTTTGGTGTTAGATTCCTATCCGTGTCCACAAGATTATGATCTAAACTAAACTGTACTGCAAAAATAAGTGTACCACAAAGTGATAGAAGCACATATTCACTGGGCTAATACTATAATAAGAAAGCAATAAGCAATCCTACAGTTACAAGAATTTCATTCTAATTTTGTAATAAAATTGTAAGAGATTATTAAAGTCTATGGTTAAAAAACCCATCTGATATTAGAGAAGAATGGATACTTCAACAAGTAATGATATTTTTAATAATCTTGTTAGAAAATGTGCTTATATTTTTGTAGTCTTAGTGTGTCAATTATTTATGTGCAAATGAATCATGTGTCTGACATCCCACTCCACTCAAATTATAGTAAAATAGAAAATCTGGAGTCTTGAATTGAGTGAATGAAGGTATTAAAACTATTATGGGCTCAAAGGATTTTAAGCTCTACCATATTGCTTTATAATTTTCTGAATTAAAGATTCTTCCTCTGAAAAGTGACAAATTATCGATTTAATCACAAAAGCGATTAAATAATTGCTGGACCTGAACAAATTATCTTTGATAAGTTACACTTAATTTCCTTACACCTGTAATTAAAATGCTTTTTTTTAATGTAATTTTTTTCCCGAAAAATATTGCTTTAAGTTTCAAGTAGTTTGATTGCTTTGTAAAGATTTGTAGAATGCTAGAATGAAGAGTACAAAGAAGAAATGCCAAACAACACGGAAAAATACAGACTATAGACTCATAGAATAGGTGGGAAGGAACCTTTAAAGGTGTCATTGTTTATCCCCAGCCAGCCACCCAACTGCCACAAAGCTGCTCATTCACTCTCTCACCAGAGGGATTGGAGACAAGACAGGAAAGGTAAAAGCAAATAAACTTTCCCAACAACAAACACAAAGGACACCTTTATTTATTACATTGCTTTGCAGTCAAACCTGAACTATTCAATTTAATTTCAATTTGAGGAAACTGAAGATGCTGATACTGTATCAAGTCCATCACAAGCCTCAATTATTTTTCTAATCTTCCACGGCCTGAGAACGAACGCACCCATGACATTTGTATCCTGAGTGTTAACACCATGGGTTTATAAATCTTATTGGCTGATCTACGTTACGGACAACGTTATATATACACGTATAAGTGTCAGAGGTCTTTGCAGTGGATCTTAGTTTCCTGCTCTGCCTGTTTCATATGGATGTCAGTAGAAAAATATATATTTTACTCATTTTTATTAAAAGCACCAGCAAAACAGGAAAATTAAAGCTGTAATTTAGAATACACAGAAGTGGAAGTTTGAGAATGCCTGAATGATACCAATTTATCCTACTTTTGTAGGGTTCTGTACACCTTTATTTGGAATGGGAAATTGATCATGTAGAACAGGATGGGTACCTCCCACTTTTAAGAGGAGAGAGAATGAGAGCACTACTTTAAATAGTGGAAACTACAAGACCAACTAAAATGAATAGATATTACCTACAGTAATTACACACTATTTTTGTTTTCTTAAATTAATTTCACAACAAACTGATCCTAATTAAAATATTTTGATTCAGGAATAATGTCACAGAAATCTATTCTAAAAAATTATATAAAATCAGACTACCTGAGGGTAGAACATAGAGTACATAGCCTTCTCTTGAAGAAACTAAAAGAATAATTTTACCTTCTATTACCTTCATGTCATTATGTCAGGAATCAAAATGAAGGAATAAAAATATTATTTTTAGGAAGTTCTGGATTAAATTTATTAATTTCAGCCTCCACCTAAAAAACAGTCTATTATGTATAAAGCTGCAGTTTTCATTACGAGTTCCTAACTAATTTTGTCTCCTGTCTTCAGGCAGAATTATTAGCTAAGTACTTGCATAAGCATTTGAGTATCTTTTATGTTATATAATTTATCTGATTTATTACATGCAAAGCCAATAGATTTATTTAGACCACTCCCCTTCTTTGAAGCAAGAACCATTGAATGAAACAAAGGGACTCGCTTTTATGTACATAAACATTTCCTGGAAGTGAAAAGAGAAAGAAAAAAATATTTTTATCATCTCTGCTTTTTTTTCCTCATAGATGACATGCCTTTTGCTTCAACAAGGAATTAATTTCATGGACAAAGCTACAACAGAATTACTCAGTGCTTTCAGAAGTTATTAATGGTATTGAACCAATTCCTTCTAATTAGAGGGAGGGTGTCCCCTGCCATCTCTCCGGTTCATTGCAGTAAGACAACCTCTTATGATATTAGAAGAGATATATTAACAGAAGCAATAGTATAAAAGCCTTCCAAGTTTTCCAATCCCACTTATTCTTTCTGTACTATGGTTAAAATAGTTAGACTGTCTATTTTTTATGGATTTTTGGTCAAGTGGAGGATGCTGAGAGTTCTAGCTAGTGATTTCGAGCTGTATTTAAAATACTAAGAAACATAATTGCTTTGTAAGGCAGACTCCACAATCTGGAAACATAAAAACTGTGTTGCAAAGAAAAGCCATTTGCACAAGACAATCTGAACCACATCCAAGGTTAGGACAATGTAGCAATGATAAACATGCTATTTATAGCTGATTTGAACTTATTTACTGTGGTTCACACAGCTGAATTTTTAGTAAACAGAAAAGTAAAAAGAAAGAAGGTTGAACACCAAACAGGTGAGAACAAATTACAAAAGAAAATTTTGAAGAAGGCTGTTTTATCAGTGCTTTCATAGCTATCCACAGAAGGGGGAGTTAGACCCATGCATGTCATAAGGTCAATTTCAAGAACAGTGAGTTTTCAAATCAGAGTTATGAAGACAAGGTTGGGTGATATACATTGTTTTGTAGGCCAGACTTTAAGACTTGAAAACCAATATTTGCAAATATTGCACAATCTGGCTACTGTTATCTTTGATCATCAGTGATTATATTTTCCATAATTATAGGCAGTATAGGAGGTTTTGTGCGATTGTAAAAAAGGAAACAGCAATTTTGTTAAAAAGGAAGAAAGAAGAATGCAAATAATTATAAATGGGTTAGTGTAACTTTATTCTTTGCTTAGATCCTGGGAAATTGTATTTAAAATATGTTTCTAAATGCTTAGAAGAGATCTTAGTATGGATTATTTTTTGTGAATATCTCTTGTAAAACAAAAGCTATTATCTCTTTCAAAAGAATAAAAATATATGCATAATATGAGTATTAAATACCACTGGTTACTGTCCTCATGCTAGACCTGCTTCTGCTCATGATTTATATCATAAACTTAGAAACATAGTGGTCAATAAATTTATAATGCTTGTAAAGGGAATATCTGTTCTTAGATACTATCAAAACATAGAAATCAAAATGTGGAAATATTGGCTGAAAGATATCTACATAAGTAGCAATACCTATGATCAGGCACATAAAGTCTGTTAAAATATACAATGATTTTACAGAAAAATAAATAAACCTCATTTAGAATCTCTGAAACAAAATCTTTTATACTCTTGTCATTCCTATACAATTTTTGGTTACCATAGAAAATTGTGCTGGGTGGTATTTAAACCTCACTATGGACATGCTTATATAAAAGAGGGAGTTATCTGGACATAATGATGAAATTGACCTCAATTTTAGGGCCAGTTCAGTTCAAAACATTTATCAATAATCTGGATGCAGGAGATGAATGCATTTAAGCCTGCTGATGATACCAAATTGGGATGTGCTGATGACTCTGTTGAGGAATAAGAAGCCTTAAAGAGACCCTGAAAGACACAGCCTTGATGCCACCTAAAATTGTATTTCACAGTCATTTTTATCTGCCTTTCATTATCTTTGTAAAGAAATCCTGGCCACAGTCTACAATAAGTCTCACCATAAGTGTATAATGCACCAGGCTGATAACTTTGCCGTGCTTCCAATGTAATCACTCTCTTTTCATCATTCTTTTCTAATCAGGTTTTACGATTTGCAGCTGTTTTTTGCTGGCTGAGTTTTAGCTGGGTTTTCCCCCATCTCATTACTTGCATGACAGAAGTCAATGAATCCAATATCTGTACTGCAATACCAGCTAAATAGTAAGATGAATCCATCATTGACTTACGTAGTATTAGTTTTTATGAATTACTCCAGTAACCACTTTATAAAACGAATGCCCATACCTGTTATAGATTGCATTTATGTACACTGTTTTTTACCAATATAGAGCTCTTTTTCACCCTGCCTTTAGTCTTTTCTAGAAGGCTCCATATGCTATCAGTATCAGTAAATTTGAGAAATTTAAAAGTTGTATAGACATGTTATATTAAAAGTAGAAATGACTCTGCATATTTAGTCAAGAGTACATAGTACTGATATTGCTCTTGAGAACTCAAAGATACAAACATATAAATCTGAAAAAAAAACCTTTCCAAAACATGCAAAACCAGCAAATATGAGGAGGAGCAAATTTCAATTATTTGTCAAAGAGGTGAATAAGCTCCTGATTCAACACCTAGATCTCGGTGTGTATAGATTTTCTAGATATCATTATTCTTGATGCGCTGGAAAAGAATAGATGGTTTCTGAAGAGCTATTCAGGAATCACTGTAATACGTATCTGTGCTTGGTGAGCTATATGGCTTTATTTGTAGACACCTAAATTTAGGTCAGTAGAGTTCAAATACCACATTAATATAATTTTAGTTGGTATAATACTTACTTTTAAGTTATGACTCTTACACTGATATAACAACTCTTAATTCGATCTCAATTAATTCAGTTTCAGTGGGTCATATCCCACTAGGTATGGACAGTTTTTCAAGGATCCTATCTAATTCCTGGAATTTTAAGTATGTTACTTTTTGTTTTTTAATTGAGTCAGTAAAATATAGTATTAAGGAGAGGATCTAGGACTGCGGAAATCCAAGACATTGTCTAAAATTAAATGTAGCTAATAATTGAATGTTTCCTGTTAAATTTATTCCCAAATATAAGGTGATTGCAGTGATAGTGCTGAAGTATTCTTGATTTAGTAACCTAAGAATTACATCCTCAGGTGTACCTTTTTTCCCAGGATTGGTCACACACTTTTGATTTGCCATATTCTAAGGAGAAAGAAAAAATAAGTCTGACTAACATAGTAAATAATTATGGAATTTATACAACATACATGTGTCGTACTTGAATAAAGAATGCTGTGGAACCATTCTATGATTGTATGATTACGTGACTGCTTTGGTCACAACTGCGTGTTCTATAATGAAGCAAACATATAATGTTATTTTCGTCCCTCTGTTACTTTGACTTTTTTCTTAATTTTTTTCTCTCATTCATTTTCATTTGAGCCCATACTCTTCATCTGTCAGGCTCTGTTCCTCTATTTCTTCCAGACTTTTCCCTTCTTTACAAAACTATAATTTCATATTCTTTTTTATATATACACTTACTTAGTCTAATATTTTTTTTTTCATATAGACACTCACATACAGATAAATACAACCCAGAATTCCCTCCATCATTTTCTTCTCCTTTTATAACGTGTAAGACCAAGGGTAAGAGGAGAGGATACAGCTATTCAGCGTCGTAGTATCAGTACTCTTCCTCGTTCCACGGTACAGGAAAGGTCCCAAAGAGTGAAGGTCATCCCAGGTTTGTCTTATTTTGGTTCTGTGATGAGTACTGCCAGACCTAGGGGAAACATGTAAAAAACAGGACATAACTAGATAATTCTTATGCTGATAGTTTTTGGGATTTTTTCCTGATTTATGTTTTCAGCAATGACAGCTCAAGTGGGAAGATTACCTCTAGAAAAACATTTGGCTGAACATTTCTGGAGCCAACAAAAAATAAAAACATGATTATTTACCTTTTTTTATATGAATAATCAGTGTGACAGTCTTCACTGGTCAGTGAGCAAGCAAGTCCTTTTCCTGAACCTATTAAATGCACTGGTTGCTTTAATTCCTACATTAGAGAAAAAGTCTCTACAAAGCTGTTGTGCTGAAAAAATGCCATCAGGTGACAGTAATGGCATCTTTTAAAGTACACTAGCATAGAAAGCAGAAAATCCAATTGTGTATGAAGGGACAATTAGAATGTAAGAACTACTACTATTTCTGAATCAAACTGAAAAAACATAAATATTTAAGGAAAGAAAGCTGCTGAGAAGAGGATAAAGGTTTCACAGGAAGTTAATAAACACTTAATTACTAATTTTTTTTTTAAAGTGGTCTGAAAGAGGATGTTATATCATGTATACTGACAAATCTTGCAGTTTTATTTTTAAAATTGTTTTAAAATTAAATGTAGAAAAAATTTGTTTTAAAATTAAAATTGTTTTAAAATTAAATGTAGAAAACTGCAGCTGAGTAAGCCTTCTGATTGTTTCCTTAATCTGACTGCTTGTGTTTGCATTCCCAGTACTGGGTTTCTGTTTGCTTTCTTCATTTACACTGATGTGAATCAGTATAAAATAAGCCATGCCTGAAACCATTTCTAGGAGATAATTTTATATCTGAGAAGTGAATGGCAAATACTCCAGGATTCCTTTCTGCAGCTAAACAGCATGTTCATCATACAATTATACCAGCCTTCATTTGATGACCTCTACAGTAAAAGCAGATGTAGGTAAGTTTGCCTACATTTTTTTATTAGACACATACCTGGAAATCTTATAATAGTGATAAAAATTTTAGAACTGCCCTGGCCCATTTTTGGTCCAGACCAATCAAACCCTGCAGAGATGTATGGGAATAGTATTTTATTTGAACATCACTAAGGTTTCTGCTTTAAAAAAAAAGGAAAAAACCACCAGCAAAAAAAACCCAGTTCTTTTACTTTCAAATTCGGACATTTCATCCTATTCAGAGGTAAAATTATCTTTAAAAGCAGCAAAAAAAATGCTTTAATGCTTTAAATTTAATAATCATTAAAAAATCACTGTACTAGAAATTAATTTTCCTCATTCTAATATTACATAGTACAAACCACTAGATAACATCTACCAATGTAATAAAAACTTTGCTACATACCTACTTTTTTTTTTTCCTCCGGTACATAAGCATGAATTCAGATGAGGTCTGACTCTTACTAGATGTGTATTAAGTGCTAACTTTCTGAATAATACCATCTTGGAGAAATAGAAGAAAACTGATTAAATACATATTAAAATTTCACCTTGTTTAGAATTTTTTTTATTATTATTTGGTGCTTATCAATGACAATAACAAGTAATTGAGCTCCAAATACCTTTCTTTGTAATCATTTAAGAGGCTGCATAACAGAGACTCTACAAACCTTCTTCTGTTACTGAGTTACACAAGTGCTTCAAACAGAAATCTTCCTCCCTATCCTCCTTCTTTACTCCTTACTTTCTGGCTACCAAGTAATTAACAGGAGGAAAGGAGCAGTGTTAATTAATTAATCTCTCTGAGAATTTGCAAAATATGACTAGAACTATTAGAAAAATATAGGGGGTTTTTTGAGCAAGCCACAGCATCATTAAGAAGAGAATAGAGAAAGGACCAAGGTAATAGCCAAAGAGACCCCTAAATAAAGGAGCTTTAAGCTAGTGCATCACAAGTATGAGTCATTAACTCCTTCAGTATATAAGAACCGACTCCTACTAGTTTACTGGCTATTAAAAAATAGTATATATAGAAACTAAAAGGGTATTTCAGAATTCTGATGATGTCATAAACACTTACTTTTTGTATTGTGATGTGTGGTATTTTAAAACTCTCAACTATTCAGATGGAGCCATGCCAACTGAGACTACCTTCCTATATGACACATGCAAACTTCACTATCTTGCATCTTTTATTTCTGATTGGCCTACAATCAATCCAGATTTCAAATTTGTCTTTCTCCTCTGCCTATAAGTTCTGTGCTTAGAAAAATTAAGATGTATTCTTCAGCATTGAAAATGTACTTCAGAAAGATTAGAGCTCAAGTTACACATGATTTGGAGGTGCGTAAAATTATTAGGATACTTAAAAATTTTTTATAAGTACTTGAGTTTGAAAGTGGGCCCAGGTAATATGAAGCGATTTAAAATTACTGGAGCACTTTTTCTAATTTGGGAGACTTGTAGTTTCCCAAATCAAAATTGGTGGGTTTTTTTAAATGCATAATGAACTATGAATAGAATTTTAAATGTTTGATCATCCAAGAGTGGATGAAGATCAAATGTCAGGAGTCTAAAGGAACTACTGTACTAATGAGAGTGTTTCAATGGACTATTAACCTACTTCCTCTGATGATTCTTTCTACTATGAGCTATGTGGCCAAATCTTTGATCTCACACTGATTTTTGCTCTTCTGACCCTTTAATGACATAGAAATGACAAAAATTTTAGCAGTGAATTATGAGTATTCTTTTTTTCTTTCCACAATACTTTACTTTTCCCACAATTATCAGAAATTCTTTTTTCTTGTTGTTGTAAAACTACCTGCCACAGTACATTCCAGAGTGAAATAAAGCAGAAAGATGAGAAGCCAAAGTTTCATGATCTCCTAAAACTGCTACTGTTTCTGGAAAACGACAGCAGAAATGTGTTTCTCTTTCAATTCACCTAGATTTCTCTTTTTATTTCCAGCAGAAGTCAAAAACCAAAATTGTTGTGCAGATAGATACACACAACATACTTAAAATGTTTCACAGATGACCTGAAGAAAGTGGGCAAAATATAGGTTGTGGAATCTTTTTTCCTAATTGTCTCTTGTTGGGTTTTTATTGATACTACTTTTCCGCTTCTGTTTTATTTTTATTTTGCTTGGTCTGTGTTTTTCTTTAATCTGGATTCTATTTGCAGTTACTTCTGGAAATCCCTAGGGACCTCTGCAGCCAGCAATTTCTACTAGCTGTTTCCTGAAGATGTCTTGATTAAAAAGGAACAGCGGTAGTCTGTAACAGACAGCTGAGAGAGGAACATCAGGCTGCTCCAAGGAGAAATGGTTTAGCTGATATGCAGGAGTGCAGGTAACACAGACATCAGCTGTCACCAGGGCAGAGGATTTAAGAGGGTCTAGGAGTTCTGCTCCAGGCAGTTTGGGACTCTATGACTGAAGTGGTGATGGACTATGGCCATTTCTCCATCCTTTGCCAGCTGTAGAAAGCACCCATTGCAAACTGGAGTCCTTGACTCAGAAGGAGCTGCAGAGAGTGAGTTCCTGCATTTAGGCTAGGGGCTGCAGGGGTGTCTGGTGCCCCTACTGCTCTGGGATGGCAGCAGGAGGTACAGGAGAGGGAGAGAGCAGATTGCATAGCACCAGGATGCTGAACGGGAGACTGACAGCTTTCACAGACACTTTGCAGAGCAGAAAACATTTGGTCACTCAGTCCAAGGAAGAAGGAAGAGCTTAATGGCAGACCAAGACTTCAAAGATGTGGGAAACTGGCAGCTTTTGGTGAAAAGAGAAAACTTCACCAACCACAGCATCAGCAATGGCCTAATTGCTAAGGAGGGCGAACAAGTCCAATAGAGGTGGGCGTCCAAGCCAGCTTGGCATGGACTGATCATTAGCATTGAAAGGAAGCAGTGGTGACAACAGCTGGTGATTCCCTTCTGCAGTAACGGAAGCACCTGTGGTTTGTCTAGGGAGACTATCCAGGAAGATTTGTTGCTTGCAGAGAGGCAAATGCTGCTGCTGAAATCTTCCTGGACTTTGGATTAAATCTTGCTGTTCATCCACAGTTGAACAGGCAAAATTTGGTTATCAACTAGCTGTTTCTGGTGCTACAGGCAGGACTTTGGTTATTTTACCATGCTCCCATATTTCAGAAATTAAAGAACTGCTAACAATATATAAATATTGGTTAAAAAAGGATGCTAAAGAAAGTGACTGAAATCAGAACTACCAGACAGTGAGAATTCTGTTTAATTTCATTAAAAAAGAATTTTCTTGAGATACATTCTGTACATTAGAGAACACTGATAGTTAGTTAGTTAGTTAGATAGTTACACTGAAATTGTTGGTATGTTTATATAAGCATAATATAAAACACTCGGTATTTTTTTTTTTTCTTTTTACTCCCCAAATCATTAAAATAATCAATTAATAATAAATATATGCTCTTCTCAAAAAACTGTACTTGAAAAAAATAATTACAAATACATAAATAAATTTTGAATACCTTATTAGAGTATCAAGTGAAATGTCATAGAAATATGATTCTGTTGGTATTGATTTTAGTGAGTATGTGCCAATATTTGCTGGCAAAAAATTGTGTTACAAATAAACTTTCTATGGATGAGCAGTACTCTTTGGCTAGGAAAAGGAGTTGTTGCCCTTACTCTCACACAATCTCAAAAATTCTGGGTAGCAGCAAAGCCCCAGTGATGAACTGAGCAGACAAGGAAGTTGAAGAGTTTTCCCAGGTTCTCCTCTTCCCTTCTCTACTACTAAATGAAAAATTCATGTCTCCCTTAAGAATTGTATCATTTTCCGTAGAGAAAATAGCAAACTCTGACATAGACTAGAGAAAACAATATTATCAGAAGTAGCAGCAGTTTTTCCTGAATTTAAAGGACTGCAACTTGAAGTCCAAATTTGTGGTCCTTATTCAAACTCTGTACTGACTACTGCTAAATTGTAATCTTAAGAAAACAGACAGGAAAAAAAGGTTTTTTGAGGAAGAAAAGTGACTGATGAGACAGTGACATGAACAAAAGAAATTCAACCCACAATCTGTCTTATATTGTACAGTACAGTTTAATTTGACGTATGGACATGTCTGTTTCCTTAATTAAATCATCAAAAGTATTTCTGATAGCATCTGTGCATTGCTGTTGCTAGAGAAAATTATGAAAACTAAAGAACAAAGGAAATTATCCAAGAGTTCAAATATTTCATTCACTGTGGAAGAGGCATTTGGGAAGTGAGAAGTATCTGACCACAGCATGAAAGTCTGTATTGAAATTCAGAGTTATTATAAAAACAGTTTTATGGTGACATTTGCCTACAGCATAATTATGTATATGCAATACTTTTAGACAGTACATCCTGATTTTAATCCCCGCACCCCCCCCC
>VZTG01007349.1:1862009-1876961 GCA_013397845.1 Melanocharis versteri | reverse complement strand
TTTAAGATAAGGGTGGTGAAACAGGCTGTCCAGAGATGTGGATGATTCATTCCTGGAAGTGTTCAAGATTGGACAGGGCTTTGAGCGACCCGATATAGTGAAACATAACCCTGTCCATGGCAACACGGCTGGACAAGATGAACTTTGAATGTCCCTTCCAATTCAAACCATTCCATGATTTTTCGAATCTGGTTAGGTAGTAACAACTAACTTTTAATCTAAGTACATTGAGTAGTTTTCCTGGTTTCTTAATAGAATAAGTATGGTGGACTCTGTTTAAATAAAATCTACCACAGATTTTGGTCAGCTCTGCTGTCAACAGGAAAACTGATTAAAAATAAACATATTGTGGTACTACATTTGCATTTATATAAAAAGAAAATATGCAAGCCATCCAGCAGTAAAGGAGGTAAACTTCTTGACTAGTGAATATATAATAGACAAATGAAAAATGTTGATGCACTTTCTTTTAATATTTCAGACCAATAAAGAATATTTTTCCTAAGGTTTATAGCAAATTCTTTTTGTTATTATTTTTTGTTTCTGTCCATTTTCTATATATTAACTACAATAAAACAGATAGAAAAGCATTAATAAAGAATTAATTTAACTGTGAAATCCCCTAATTAAATCAGTTCCACTATATTTTCTCCCAATTAATTTTCTCCCAGCTTGAATAGCTTATTCAGGTTCATGCAGTTTTGTAACTGACTCCAAGAGATCTCTGACAATTTTAGTGTAAGTTCACCTCAGTAATCTCAGTTGAATTTCTCTTGGATATATAGTTGGAGGTTAACATCAGAACCTAACACTACATTTCAGACAGTGAAGAACAGCCCGTCATACATGCTTGCTAAACTTGGGGTATATAATGTATAAAGAAGTATTATAAAACATATAGAGAAGCAGCAATATCTACAAAATTTCTGTGTCCTGTGTGAAACGTACCTCTCCAGAGTAGTACTCCAGTACAGAGGTGGCACAGAGCCAGAAATGACTGAAACACGGAAATAAGAGTCAGGGTTTGGAGAGATTGGCAGGGCAGTGGAAGCCAGTAAACAGGCAGATCTTCCTCCTTCCAATGGAGAATTTCAATTTATCAGAAAATAATTAACATTCAAATATTTGATTACTCTCCAATCACATATTAATCTCATTGTCAAATGTGGTGATTTACTTGCATCAGTAGGACCAAATCAGAGGTCTAACACAGTGAGAATGAATTTCCGTCTCATATTTTCTGATCTGGTATGGCAAAGGTAGACTCAGTTTAAATACAAGCCTTTCTAGAGAGTACAGCATTAACCACAGTCTCCTCAAGAGCTGGAGCAGAACGCCAACAGTTAAGCCTTTCCTGGATATTCGCTATTTATTTTCTGCAGATATGTGAAGAGGAGTTCATGAGGTATTGTTATTTTCTCATTATTGGAGACAGGATGGCAGGAAAGAGCACTGTCCTTTCAGGTCTGAGAAATCCCAGTGCATGGCACCACTCCCAAACGTCATCTATTTCACAGTCCTGATTCTACAGTAGCCCAGTTTCCGTCTTGAATGTCTCTGAAGACTGGGTGGTAGGATGGGCCATCAGGTGTTGGCAGGGAACTCTTGTGCTAGCCACAACACTCTGGTGTGAAAGAGTAATTTTTTTCCTTGTAATGAATTGAAAGGCCAAGCTTCCAGAGAGGATACAGCCTTTGAGAATTCACAGTGATAGGAAACCAAAAATTAGGAAAAAAAAAACAACAGAAGTTTGCTTTACTCTTTCCAGTAGAGTAGGAGAAATTTTAGTCTAGAGTTTCTGCTTTAGCTTCTCTGGGAGAAAATCATGGTACTTGCCAATTCCTCCAAGATCAAGGTTTATCTTTGACTAAAGAAGTTGCAGAACATAACCATGTACAACGCAAATCCAAGGAATGCAAGTAGTTTATTTAAAGCTTGTTTGTCAAAGAAACCAAGACCTAACTTAGACTAGCCAAAGAAATTCAGAGGCGAATTAAAACTGTTCATTCAACTTCTAAATTAAATCCTGAGTGGGATTTCAAATTTTATGACTCCAGAAAGCAAAATAAACAAGAAATTAACAATTCTAAAGAAACACTCATTGAGGAAAATGTGCCTGTGTTACCTAGCTTTGCATTCGCAGCTGAAGGAAAAGATTCATTTTTTATTACTCATTTTGCCCATTACCTCTCCCAATTTCGATCCTTATCTCAAAACCTCATCTGCTTTTTGGGCACTGAAAAGACTGTAGTGGGTTGACCCTAACTAAATGCCAGACACCCACCAGAGCCGTTTTATCACTCCTTCCACAAGTAGAAAAGGGAGACAAAATATAATGAAAGGCCCATTAGTTAAGATAAGGACTGAGAGAGATCATCCACCAATTACCATCATGGGCAAAACAGACTCAGCTTGTGGACATTAATTGAATTTATTACCAATTGGAATCAGAGCAGGATAATGAGAAGCAAATCTTAAAAACACATTCCTTAATTCCCAAGGTCTACCTCCTCTCCCCAGCAGCCCAGGAAGACAGGGAATGGGGGTTATGGTCAGTTCTTTATATGTTGTTCCTGCCACTGCTTGGAGAGAAGATCTTTCCCCTGCTCCAGCATGGAGTACCTCCCACAGGAGACAGTTCTCCATGAACCTCTCCAGTGTGGGTCACTTTTCCACAAGGTGCAGTCCTTTAAGGACAGCCTTCTCCAGCGTGGATCCCGCACAGGGTCACAAGTCCTACCAGGAAACCTGCTCCAGTGTGGGCTCCTCTCTCCATGAGTCCACAATTTCCTGCATGGAGCCTGTTCCAGCATGGGTCTCTCACAGGTTCACAGCCTCAGCTCTGGTGTGGGTCTCCTCCATGGGCTGCATGTGGATCTCTGCACCCCTGTGGACTTCCATGGGCTGCAGGGGCACAGCTGCTTCACCATGGGCTTCACCACAGCCTGCAGAAGAATCCCAGCTCCAGCACCTCCAGGACCTCCTCCCACTCCTTCCTCTCTGACCTTGGCTTCTGCAGAGTTGTTCCTCTCACATGCTCTGACTCCACGATTCTCTGGATGCAATTACATGTGCACAATAACTTTTTTTCCTTCTTAAATATCACAGAGGCATTACTCTCATTCCTGATTGGCTCAGCCTTGGCCAGGGGCACATCCATCCTGGAGCCTGCTGCCATTGGCTCATGCCAGATATGGAGGAAGCTTCTGGCAGCTTCTCACAGAAGCCATCCCTATAACTCTCTCACTACCAAAACCCGGTCACACAAATCCAATACACATATATTTCATTAACATCTGCAATGGACTTTCTAATTAATTTTCTCCAACCCATCACCATTTCTCCTCAAAGGTATTCAAAGATTCAGGTTGTAGGAACATAAATACAAGTATTTAGATATCAGCTCCCATTGTAAAGAGTGGAATGATAAATAATTAGTTAATTTTTTTCTAGACTGCTGTTCATATGTTCAAGCATAAGCACTTTCAGGGTGATGTGAAGGCTTCTGTTCTACTCACTGCCTTACATGAACTGCAACATACTGTGTTGGCTATAAGTCTCATTCAGACATCTAACCTTAGATGTCCACAGCTTAGTATCAAATTCTTCCCTTACTGTGAAAAAATACCTGGTTTGTAGAAACTAGTAAAATATGCACTGTTCTGGGGAAAGATTTAAATGTATGTGAGATGAGAACATTACACTTCAACTGTATCAAGAGAAATTATTTTAACACTGAAACTGAAAATTAAATCAGATGTGTGTACCTACTCTAAGCAAACTCTGTAAGGCATGGCTGATCATCTCTGCTACCTTCTAAGCTTAGTCTTGTTTTAGGTTATTTCTGGCAAAATAACCCAGTTTTTACCAAACGGATGAAGGTTGTATCTCTTTTATCCTGAAATAGCCGAAACCTCCTACAGGGCAAAAAATGTAGGGCAGATAAAATGTAGTCTGGTTTATACAATAAACTACCACTCTGTGACAGTCATACAAAAGCTGAGAGTGAGTTCCTGCCCCAATTATACTTTTAGACAAAAAATGACTCATGCAGTCCCTTTCTTGCTTGCTTTCTTAAATGTCTAAACAACTTTTAAAGTCCAGAAATTATTCATAAGAATAGGAAGATATTGCATTTCAATATTCAGGGCCTAAAATATTCTGTTTGGGAAGGCATTAAAATGTTTTTATAATTCCAAACAGTAATCCCTGGAAAGGTTTCATCTAGACACCTAGCATGAAATGTGGTGACATTCACTTAACTCTATTTGCATCCTCCCTAACCATAAATTACATAGAGCCCATAAGAGGTGATAGACAGATGACATGCAACATTTCAGGACACATTAATAGGACTATAATGAGAGTCATCTTCAGTTCCTTGTTCCACAGGGATATAAAGGATATTATTTTTTAATTAGACAAGATTCTGGACAGGGAGATATGTGTCTATTGTGTGATTATTCTGTCTCTGGTTGTGGATTTTCTGGGATAAGGAATCAAAAGCATAGCCCTCCTCAAAAATTAAAAAAAAAAACCAACAAATTTGCACCATAAAATGGAGATTTTCTATTCCTCTGGAAATGATAGGAAAACCATTTAAACTGTCTTGTTAAAGTGTTGAAACAAAATACAGACAAGGACCTGGCATGTATTCTGTAGAGTTTTCCTGAAATTCTGATCAGCCACTTCAGGTTGTCTGTGTCTGAATCTCGAATTTAATTTCAGTAAAAAAGCACAAGCATGAAAAGGATAAAATTTTGGTTCAAACTGCAATCAAACCATCTATGTAGCTAAAGCTGTCATATTTCCCAGACAGTTTTCTCAAACATATCAAGGGTCATTCCCTCTGGGAGAAAAAAGCAGAAATGATCATTCTTTTCTCCCTCTGGTATTTGTCTTCTGTCTTCCTTTGCTCCCATGGCTGAATTTGAACATGTAATCTAATAATGTAATTTAGAGTAATTCCTATTAATCTAATGAAAAGAATATTTTTAAATAGCACTAGATTATTTTAGTCTGTTCGAGGTGTTGTGTGAATTAAAATGGTCACAGAAAGATCAATCTCTCCCTGCCAAAAAAGCTCCAAAGCCACTCCTGCAAAGCCCCTCAGAAAATTTTCTTATTCATTCAATCCTATCAAGTTAGGTTTTTATTATTGTTTTGTTTGTAGCTTTCTTTTTTTTTTGTAATATATTTTTGAAATAATGGAAAACTGCAGCAAATGGAACACAGAAGGGAATTGGAGAAAAAGTGTTCTTACCATGTGTATAATCATTTCATTAAATACAACCACTATTCATCTGTCATTGACATTAAATATAAACATATAAAAATATATTTAAAAATATATAAATATATCTATATATGTGCTCCCCTGCAAAATTGAAGTGTATATCAAATAAAGCAAAGAGCATGCACTGAATATCTACAACACTGAGAATAAGACCTGGACAGGCTCTCTGAGTAAATATTAAACAATCTGCCAAGACATTTTCACCTTCCGTCTGCTCTAAGAAAATCTCTATACACATACACAGTCCCGTTGGAGATGCATTATCAAAAACCCTGTCTAAGGAGAGAATGAACTTCTCCACGTGATTTTTTTATCCACAGAAAAGAATAGAAAGAATACACAGAAGGGCAAGAGTGCTTTGTTTATGTATTTTTTGTTTGAAGAGTCTGTCTATGCATATTGTTTAATCAAAGCCTTCTGCACAAACCTTTACTTGACAGTTCCTAAGGAATGAAAGTGACAGCATAAATGGAAAAAACACATTGTTATTTTAATCACCATAGAATAAAGTATCGCACAACAACTCATGCTCAAAGTCAAGTCCAGCTTCTCATGTCAGTTTAACGAAATTACAGCTTAAAACACTGAGTGTTGCTTTGAAGCATGGATCACAGGGTTCCTCTGTTACACACTTTTCCCACTGTATTTCTAGTACATTCACATCTATTGTCTCTATAAAACATTTTTTCTGTTTCACATCTGCTGGGCAGGCCTGGATTCCACAAACGGTTCTCCCTGCCTGCTTTCTATTTTGCAACTTCACTTCTTCAGACCTCCAGACAGAAATCTCCTACAAGACTACACAAATCAACACAGCCTTTTCTTCATTAATGAAACAGAATACATTGTTCTTTAGTTTTCCTTAAATTCAGAGTCCTTTTCTTTGACTGAAGAATAGGTAGAAGTTAAACTGCTGCCTATAAGATTTCTTAGATGCTAAAAGTGCAGAATATGAATTTAAAAACTAATTGTGCTCAGTAAGAAGCACCAATTTTATTACTGTTAGGCCCCTCTAAAATAATTAAATATATTATAATACTCATTTGATTGACCTGACAATCCAAAATTTCTGTTTTGAATCCAAAGGGTTCCATGACTTTTTTGAACTAACATGTAGAAAAAGGAAACATCTCTCAAAAGAAAATCAGTACATTATATCTTTGCATTTTTTGTCTCCTTCTTATTTTAAATATTCCCTTTTCCAGTGACAATAACTGTTTCCTCTGTCAATGCAGTATCAAACACCAGCATAGTTAAAATGCTTAATAGCTACCTTTATTTTTTTTCCATTATTCTGGGACTAATTAATTTTTTTAGGATTGCATGCATCAAATCATTTTTGCTGCATGTAATTTTTCACTCTTTTGTATATATGAAGTAGAATGAGAAAAATATAAGCAATACATCTCTAGATATAAGAGTTTCTGAAAATAGGAAGTCATTAAGTGAAATTGATATTTGTGTCAGAGTCCCCCAACAATTCCCAAAAACCTTGACAAGAAGTGTGAATTACCTTGCTCAACAGCACTTATAAGTACAATGCAGAAGTAGCAGCTTCTTGTATTTATCTTCTGTTGTGTAGCATTTTTTTTCTCTTTTCTTTTGGAGAACATATAAGAACATTTTAGTGTACTGAAATGAGTTACCCTATCAAGACTTTAATCCAAGTAAAGTATATGTCTACATTTATTTTGTCTTTTGATCATCATAAAATTCCAGATCAAAAATACATAAAAATTAATGATATTTATCTATATAGAAAAAAGAACTATTAAGATAGAAAAAAAAAGAGACTGCATTTTGGAGAAGTTGTGATTCTAATTATACAAGTGAAAAAGATCTAGGATGAGATCAATAAATGGGAGTGCTTCATTCTTTTTTACTGAACAATTCCAAGAGTCTTTTTGTGAACAAAAATCCCCAGAAGATAATTTTTTTTCTAGAGGAGAAAACTTACAGCTGCAAGTATGCAATATCTGAATTTAACATCGTTGCTTTTCCTGCTTTAACATTCTGGAGAGAAGAGAGGCCCGGGGGGGTGACCTAAAAAGGGACTGCTGCTTTTGGTTGAATCCATTTAGGGCATCTGTGACATCCGCTTTTAAAAATACTCAGAATATGACCTGATCTTGTAAAATGAACAGAGAATAGAATCTATCTTGAAGCATTTCATGGAGTATGTTGTGAACAAGATGTTTTTTGTTGCAACCATTTCACAAATATCTAAAGAAATCCTCTTACTCCGCATCTCAAATGACATATACATAATACAAAGCTATCCACTTTGTGGTGGTTTTTTTTTGTTTGCTTGTTTGCTTGTTTGTTTTTGGTTTTTTTGTTTGTCTGTTTTTCTGTGTTGAAGCAGGAAGAAAGAACACGTCTGAATTGCACTGGGGGGTGTGAAGTTCATGTGAAAGAAGATTTGGCAGCACCTAAAAAATGCTTGGTTTTCCTCAGTATATGTTCAGGAAGATATTTAAATGTTAAATCAATTTGAATCCAATCTACAGTCTTACTTTTCAAATAGTATGTTGATTGATCGTGTTGAATTTTGGTTTTCAGGACAACCCTCAGGCCATCCAAGAAGATGGAAGCTTATCTTTGAAGTCTAAATGCAGCTGAACAAAACACAGTCTGAATCGTTGCACAGTTTGGTGAAAAAAAGAAAAAAAAAATCATATAATTATTTAGGTGCCATTTAAGTAAAACCGATCTGGACTAAATTACTGAGTTGTTGATTTTTACCTACAGAGAATATGTTGAAGACACTGTGCAGAATAACAACAAGTTATCCTCATATTAAAGAACGAAATATCCCTCTAGGGGTCAGAATATTAAAGCATTCATCTAGAATGAATCAAGAATGTAAACTCCCAGTAATGGACTTAGACACAAAGTAGAGCAACCACTACTTTTAAGAAGTGCAGGTGTTCCCCCTTACATATTAGCACAGTTTCATTTACTTATCTTCAATTTGATTTATTCATGAATCTTTAAATGCTGGAGTTTGAAAAAGTCAGGCAGGACTCATGAGTCCATCCACATCTCTATTATTTGATTACAAATTATTCACTAGCTGATATAATGTTACTTTTGTATATTCTTTCTCTTCCTGACACCTAAAATCAGATTGTCTATGCAAAGTTACAGTTTCAAAAGAAGTAGAGGAGGATGGACCCAATGATCTTTGTGGTCTTTTCTAACCTTAACAATTCCATGTCAGCTCTCTTCCCTCTCTCCTATCCCCTCCTCCTCCCTGCTCATCAGATATCAGTTTATTTTTTGATGGCTTAGTACTGTTTTGGAAGAAGACGTATGCAATAGTTTACCATTATTATTGTGTACTAGGTTTTCTAAGACTATCCGACAGTGTAAAAGTCTACAGGAAATGAAGTGCCCAGTTTCTAAAATCTGAAAAGCTCGTTTAGTTTCATTTTTAAGGTAACAGACTCAGTTCACTGCTCTGTAGTTAAACGGAAAATCCAGTGAGAGCATCAGCATCCACAGCTTAAAATTGGGGTCCTGAGAGTTGTGTTCTTCAAATTATGTGGCAATATGAGTCAAATAATTGCTTTAAAGTGTTTCGATATAACTGTTATTCTTGGTCTGAATTGTCATTCTTCAAAGCAAGGGCTGACTCAGAGGAGAGCACAGGTAGAGCTGAGAATATCTGATGGTGTCACTGAGACACAGATACAGCTTTAAGCTAGTACAGCCTATGTCTTTTGTGACTGCTCTTTATTGCACAATAGCCTGATTTTTCAGTAATTTCCTTTTGTGCAATGCACTCATGTCCTTTCACTGGACTCCCCCTACTAAATCCATGTCTTTTTTCTGCTGGGAGTCCAGCCCTGGTCCCAGCACTCCAGACTTGTCTCCACAGGGCTGAACAAAGCAGGAGCTGCTCTTTGAGCTGCTGGCCACACTTTGCCTAATGCAGCCCTGGAGGTTGTTGGCAGCTTTTGCTGCAAGGGCTCATTGCTGGCAGATGGGAAGATTGGTGTTCACCAGGAACTCCAGATCTCTTCTCTGCATCTCTTTCCAGACACCCTGCTCCACCCCTAACACATATTGGTGCATGAGGTTGTTACTCAGTGGAGCGGAAAGTAATAGAATGGAGCTACAGCAGAATAAATTGACATTACATAGCACATATATCATGTACCATGATTATGTGGAGCATAATTTATTGGTTTTATTTGTGTGTGAAAGGGACAGCAGCGTATCTACCGGCAGGTAAAAGAGATTACTAAATTTATACCTAAAGAGGTGCAAAAAGACAATAAAATGGGGAAAATTCACCCATAAAGGTTGAGTTAGACAAAGTTAGAGAGCAACTCCATTCAAGAAAATATAAAGAGTAGTCCTAAAATATCCAAAACAATTTGAACTTCCTAATACCAAAATACTGCTCCATTTTGAACAAAGGAGTTTTCCAGTCTCTCTGAAGAACAGGTCATAATCTTGATAACACTGAAATAAATGAGGTGACAAATAACAGTATTCATATTAATACAGTCAAAAGAGAGCTCAAATGCAGCCTAAAGCATTATCAATGACAGGGCTGAAGGGAAGATTAATAGACCTAAAATCTCTGGTAGAAAAAAGTAACCATCCCGCCATTCTCAATAAAAATATATATTCAAATATAATCAGAAGAAGATAAGGAATTTGACATTTTTACATATGGACCTACAAATCTAAATAGCAATAAAAAGTAAAAAGACTTTTAAAAATTAAATACATAAGTCATAGGTAGAGAAAAAAATAAACTCTTAACCAGGCATTCTGTTATTATGTGATTCTGCAATCTGGCAGTGATGAAAAGATTAAAATATTTAGGAACAGAATTCAGGAGAAAATCCTTCATGAGCTATAATCTCCTGTTTTCAATCTAGTAAAAGCAAATGGACCCAAATCCAGTGAAATGCTTGAAATATTTTCCATGATGCTATTTAAAATGTCAACTAATAGAAGTTCTCAGATTACATTTAAGGATTTGTACCATAATGTGTGAAGAGTATTTTTCTGTTGCCTAGCACTTTAAACCTATCCTAGCAGAGGGCACTGATGTTATACACTACATAATGCATTCAAACAGAACGGTGAAAGAGGTCAGATTTGATGCCAGATGTCTAATCTATCTCAATTATCTAATTTTAAACCCTCCTGGCACAAAGTGAGGGAAAATAAATTTTCTATTTACCATTAATTTTCCCACTGAGCATAGACTGTTGATAAAGAAAGCAAACACAAAAACAGTCTAAATGGATAATAACCTGGCACCATTGATCTAGCTTTGAAGGTTAATTAATCATATTCTTGCCTTCAAGAAAATGTTATATTACAATGAACCTTATTTCTTACTGACTTTATCAGCTGGGTACTTCCACCCTCAGCACCCACAGCCAAGGCAAAGATTTGACTTTCAAAAGCTCCTTAGAAGCTCAGGTTAACAGTATGCAAAATATCTACAGTTCAGTTCAAATATTTATCATTGTATATCCTGTATTATTTATAGCACTGACCAGAGTAGCCAGAGCAAATTGGAACATACATGTTAATTCTTTCCACAGTGTAGTGCACTGGAAGGGATTTGAAGGTCTGCTATAGAGCAATTACTCTCATTTCAGTGGCAATAAATCAGTGAAATGAGAATTAATAATTTCTATCCATTATGCTACCCTAGAAATTTATTCTGAAGTCACGAACAAGAAAAAGCTCACAGAGTATTGACTCAAATTACTTCTAAACATGCATTGGATTTTGTTCTCTCTAAAAAAATTTGTATTTATTAGTTAAAGCAGAATTATGTATATTATTTCCTCATGTAAGTGATGATAAAGGATGACATTTATCTTGATAGCTCAAGTATACTCATAGTCTATGCCACAGTCAGAAAAAGAAGATAGCAGAGTATTTTTACACTTATTCTATTAAAAGACACCTAAGACCTGGACTTAATTTAGAGATGCAAGGGTGGCACACATCCTACAACTAATGCAAACATGCTACAGGTTGCACTTCTTAGACCTTGTTCAGATCAGTT
Source organism: Melanocharis versteri (assembly GCA_013397845.1). Classification (NCBI taxonomy): domain Eukaryota; kingdom Metazoa; phylum Chordata; class Aves; order Passeriformes; family Melanocharitidae; genus Melanocharis; species Melanocharis versteri. The sequence continues at coordinate 1,865,616 of VZTG01007349.1, read as the reverse complement.
GAAAGCATGCCATATTTCAATAAATTCTTCTTGATCAGGACTATAAAAAATGTATTTATTTAATATCAATTTGCAAACCTATTTCTTCATCCTTCCTTCATTCTAGATTTTATTTTCCCCCGTGTGTATAGCATAGGGACATGGCTTTAAAAAAATCTTCATAACACAAAATCCTTTAATGCTTTTTAAATGTTATTCCACTGAAATGACTTGAGAGGATCATATGAACTAGTCTTTTACAGTCACATGCCTACAAATGCACCCAATGAGTTACTTTGAGTTATATTTATCACATGTTGCCTTTGCCCTCTCTCTAGGAGAGTGTAGCTGATGTTTTTATTTACATGAAAAGACTTAATCATCCTTTTTATTTTTTAACCATATCCTTCCTGGAAAAATCTCTTGAAAATTGCCATTTCTGTTAATGCCATTTCACCTCAGCACCTTCTAATCCTTGCAATATGATTTAGATGCATGGTGCATCACCAGTTGGCCTAGAACATTCTTGTTCCTTCTACTGCATGACAATAAGGATCACTGACCCTACTAGCTGGTGTTTATTCAGCTTGCAACCTCTTTCAGATTTAATAGGTAATCCTTCATCCAAAAGTAAACAGCCCTTAAATGGCCTCAGATAGATCTGCAAAGTGTTTGTGGTCAGCATTGCTGCATTCCATTTCATTTATGACCTTTTACAGTGAAAAACTGACTTCATATTCTTCTAAATGCTTGTGCAATAATGGAAGGAGAAACCAGATATGAGATCTTGAGTAAGTATAAAGTGATTTAAAAGTAAGAAATTAATGGAAGTTTAACACTTATTTTTCTGGCCAAAATACACCTAAACGAAGAGAAAAAAGTTGAGCAAACTTCTGTGTCAAACTCACTTGTTTCTGATCAAATCTGGCATATATCCAGAGAGAGTTATTTCTGATATTAGAAATATGTTTACACACTCAATAATAATCTAGGTCTCTAAAATGGTAACAATAGGAGGAAAATAATTATATATGTATTTGCTACTTAATTAACACCACATAAACTAATTTTCTCATCATCTTTGCTAGTCAGATATAGCTCTGATATCTCTATTCTTGCCAACTCACTGCAAGTAGACTTTTTTTTCTCTTTTTTTCATTTTTTTCCCTTGTTTCTACTGCTTTCAATTTGAAGGTGGTGATAGTGAAGGGAAATATACCAAACATTCTTCTATTGTATTCTGATTAATTTTTCAATATTAGCAATAATCTTGTCTTCCAAACATATACATTTTTTAAAAACTATAGGAAATTACAATAAAGCAAGAAATTTATTGTAATGCAGTATTTAATTAAAGTGAATAGTAATTCATTAAATTTTGCATTAAGTTTCATTAGCTGACATGAAAGTCACATGGAAGATCAGCCACTGATTGCCTCATATTTATCTGTCAAATATATTATAGATATTACAAAGAGAGACAGCAAATATTTTGTCATGATGTATGATTTGACCTTACTGAAATATAACACAGAACATAGGTCAGCGTCCTTATATTTAAATAAAACACAGGAGCACAGTGAGGAAAAATATGCACTCGGGCACACACGCAAGTTCAACTGCAGCATCACGTGCAGCCTGGAACAACCATCGGGCAGGTCCCAGGTCCCCCAGGGGCACTCTGGAAACAGATGACGGGCGGGAGGAAGGGAAAGCTCCCACCATCCTGCAGTGCTTCTGCAGCCAGAGCTCCCACGGTGGCTATCTCCCATTCCTCTTCCTTCTGCTTCTCTTATGGCGTGGGCTTTCTAGGCAGGCTGGGCTGCGTGGAACTTCTTGCTGGGCTGTTGTTACGCTGCTGCTCATTTGTAGTATTTTTCAGTTGTCTGGTACTTACTTCTCTGTAACTCTTGGAGCAGTCCTTTCACAGCTGTCAAGGCTCATCCCTTCAGTCACCCACTGGCAAGTACCGATTTTTTCCCCATCTTGTGTCCATGTTTTTAAGACTTGCACTATCGTCTCACATTTAAACTGTGTATTATAAGAAGGCATACCCGATACCAAACTCCAGTTCACACAGGCCAGTATTCCAGCAACTTGACTGACCAAGGCTAAAGCAGCACACATTTTAGCATTCAGCAAAGTTAGCACAATTTTAACTAGTCTGCTACTAGCAATGGCAATACTGGTTTTCTTGGTCACCAAGATGTAACAGTAGATACAGGGTGACCTTCTTTCCACTAAATGAAGATCTGTGCAGAAACGCTGGCTAACTACCAGTAGGGTTAATTTCTGCATTAGCACTGGACTGCTACGTTGTTCAGATGGTTGAGGCTAGAAATCCCTGCACTGCATAACATTGTGCAACAGTTATATCTATTGTGAGGTGTAAAGGATATCAGATATCCCCTTACAGATGCTGAAATAAATGCCTGCCTTGAAAAAAATAGCTGTAACTTCCAATTGTGTGACAAAACCATCAATTCCCTTTAGTGAAAGAATGAGAGCTAGAATTTCTGCAGGTAGCTCTGGAATGTAATTATATCATAAAGCTTACTTTTGGATGTTAGGAAAGGCATGAGTACCCATAATTTCTGGACTCCACTTACCCATATATCCACTGTGAATGAGCACACATTATGCTTCTTAAATTTAAATAACCCGGTTATAAATATACGTATACATTACTATATATATATGTAATAAAATACAGTATTAAATTATTTTTTAATTAAGAAAGACAAGAAACTGGTTAATTGAAGAAAATTATCAACAATATTCTGCAGTATGGACAACTCCAGAAAGCAATTTAAATGTCTTCCTGCACATGGGTTTCCATTGCTTGAGATTTTCACAGGCAGTAAAAGCCAAAAGAAAAATAAACACACAACACTTTTTGGGACTATTCATACTTACGCTGACTGTTGTTCTGTTTCCAGTCTTATGAAAAACTGGTTATATATACAACAAAAGGATACAGTACAATGAAATTATACCTAACTCAAGAGATTTCAGAGTTTATACACCCAGTAGAATTATCATTATGCACAGCTGTATCCAAAAGCTTTATTCATAACTTTATTCAAACCTTTAACATAGCAGAATTTATAAATGAATGTGGTGATTGTTATTGGTTTGGAACACTTGTTTCCTTATCTCTCCCTAACATGGTATAAATTACACACTGTGAAATATTTGTTAAATCACCTTCAAGGTATAATGATAAAATGTGATTTATCAACATGACGGTAAACTAATTTCAAATTGATCTATGGGAGTTCAGCACATTATGAAAGGTTCTTACTATATAACCACTTTATCAAGGCAAGCAATGAAGCTTATTTTCTAGCATTTACACCAGAACTGTTTATTTTTACTGTCTTGTTTTTACAGAAACTGTTCATGTGATCAAAGATGCATATTTACCTTATATATATATCTCATGATTTATTCACAGAATATTATTCTGACCTAGTTACCAGAGAAAATGTGGCTTTACTGGGAGCTTTAGATCATCTTTCATTTTAGCCATTCATTAGAATTGGCCGCAATGGAGCCACTGTAGTCACTGTAGCCACAAAGAGAAAGGCCAATCCAGAATTCTGCTAAATGTACCTATCTGCAAAAA
>VZTG01007349.1:1850480-1861968 GCA_013397845.1 Melanocharis versteri | reverse complement strand
AAAAAAAAAAAAAAAAAAAAAGAGTAAGTCCTTTTCCAGAAGGATATTCTTGACAGTTTCCCTATCCACCACAGAATTCTTCACTTCCTCCGCTTCCTTGGCACAGCCGCCTAAATGGTACGGAGTTAGCTACTGATGGAAAAATATCTTCAATGTTAAAGCTTTCCACCTGCTTTTCTGTACCTAATCCATCACCCCAGCTGTAGATATCTTTTTCCTTCTAAAACATATTCAGAAGAGACGAGCGGAATTAACATACCATTGTTCCTGAAATTTAAATTTGAGCATTACAAAATCTTTGTGGATTGGCCTCTAGAGTTCTAGGAAGTAGTCTGCAGACTTGAGTAGAGATAAGATGTGATGTAGTGAAGGTGGTGAAGGTGTAGATATTTAATATGCTTTCACACCTGGTGCTGTTAATTAATTGAACTTTCTCCTACTGTAAGAGTAATTATGTGTGTTATAATATTTTACAAATAACATTCTTCTGCTAAATTTGCTGTCAGCATTCATTATGAAGCTAGAGTAGTGACCAAGTGAAACATCAAGTAAATTTAATTTGGGGTACTGTAAAGAAGGAATTAGGTACTGGCATGGCACTTTTTTCTTTCTTTTTCTATTTTCGTTTTTTTTTAAATTTCAAAATTCAACAGACTGGTTAATTAATTAGTATCGAGCTCACTGCTGACTAACAACAGCTTGTATACATGAAGTACTAATTAAACTGAAAACAAATTACTAGTTTATCTCATTGAAATGGTTGTGACACAATTCAAGCCTTATCCATAAAAATTGGCACTTCATATATAATAGATAATTTTCATTCAGGGCTAACGCTTGTCCCAGTTAATTATGCTGTCATTAGATGTGTATGGCATTTGCCACACACTTTTCCTCTTTGCCTGTTAAACTGCTATATCGTTTACTTTTACCCTTTATCTATTGAAAAATAAAAGATTTATCTAGAATACCCATTTAAGTATGTGGGAGCAATTATATATACAGTATACCTTGCCTAGAAAAGTACCTTTTGACTTCTGTGACTGGGTGTTTATTTGTACGGAAACTTTGATTCATTTTAGGTTTTTATCATTTATTATGAGAGAGGAATGCATTTAAGTGTCTCTGTCATATGCTTGCAGTACAACTACAAGAACCCAAAGACATTTAGATGACTAGGTCGAGATGCCTACTTTGGATTAAGCTAACTAGCTTTCTCATCCCACTGACACCATTGACTAGAGCCTATTATTCCAGGCTAGATATCGAGTTCACTTGTAGGCAACAGAATTTAAGTGTCTAGCTATAGAGCTGAAGCCTTCGCTTTCTAATAAACCTGTGTTCCTCCAAAGGCTTGAGGACCTGAAATAATGAATGTTTTGAAGAGTTCGCTGTTTCCCACTTTAAAAACACTGAGTATCCACATGTTAAACACCCTGTTTCATTCATTGTTAAGGGCTGTGCAAGCACTCTGAAACTGCCACGACTCTGAGGGCACCAACAGTCCTAAATGTTCTTGCCTAGACCCCCAGAACTCCCCCCACCCTGCCCAGGGCCCAGGACTCCACATCAACCACCAGGGACCACTAAGTCCTGACCCAGAAATACCAGACATCCCCATAGCCCTGCCCTTCTGTATACTGATTTCAGCTGTACATAAATTTTCCCCCTTAATATAAGGTGTAGTAATATTCAATATTTTCGTGTCTAACCCATTCATGGACCCCTACCAGAACCTCTTTCTCACATGCCCAGCATCCAACAGGTCTCAGAAGACAAAGGCTACTTTCTTTATTTGATGAAGAAATATCCTTCCTGGCTGAAGGAAAAAACATGAAAAAATACAATTACTCTGTGGTGATGACGTATGTCAAATTTGTTTATAAGCAGAACTTCAAAACTATATAGAACTTGGTTTTATTTTTTTTACCTGAAAGAGAAATATGTGCCTTTTAAAGCTGTTTATTAAAAGAATATCTTGCACTAAAGTAAAATTTGGTTCAAGCTAAAGTTGCCTTAAAAAATTTAACATTCATGTGTTTTTCATACTTGGAAATTATCATAAAATCTGCTGCTGCATAAGCATAAAATGCATCACTTATTGTGTTATACCAAATTCACTAAAGAATTTATTATTAAAATACACAAAAATATTGCTTACTCAACATATTATATTGTAACAATATAACAAGGATGAAAATATAAAATTAAGAGATATAGATATATATATATCCACAACTCACTTATATTCCCTAACTGCAAGAATAATAGACATTTTCTCATAATGCAGTTGAAGTGAATTTGATGATATATTTTAGAACCCAAGCTTTAGATAAAAATAATGTATAATATTATGACAGAAATCAGCATAAGAATACATTAATGACAAAATGTTGCAAAAATGCTGATATAAATTCAGTATTTTTTATAAATAAATGTTATCATTCTCCGTCTCTATTTTCACACACACAGGATAGGAAAAATGTCATGATGCCATTTAAAAGATAGTTAGTAAATTATATTAGAATTATTCCTCCATTTAATGTTCTCATTGAAAAGAAGTGCAACATGAATTCTGTGTAATATATGTTAATACTTCATACATAGGTAGAGTATAATTTATATAATTTAAATTTTAACATCTGTCTCTTTTCTTTAGGTAACACAATCTAAAAATTATACCATTCTTTTATTCTTCAGAACTGATTTCAGATCACAGTCTGCAATGAAGGCAATACAAATGGAGATAAAGAACATTACCTATGCATATCTGGCATGACACAATAGTACTGAAACAAACGAAGAACTCAGTGGAGAAAAGGCCAGACTTTGAAAAAGCCATCAAAGTACTAGTGTAAGTATGATTGAAAATAAATAGATAGCTAATATTTTAAAAGAACGTACTGACAGAGATATAAATAGAGTAGAAACAGTAGTTTAAAAAAATCAGTATAAGAGATAAGACATTCCTGTTTCCAATAAATACAGTGGTTATAAGTATGTAACCATATATTCATACATTTACAGCCAATAAAATAAAACACAGTGAATTCTGTTGTGTGTAAAAACTACAAGTCAAGATGGAAAAAAACCCAGGAAACATATTTGATCTCTCTTTTACTTTTTTTTTTAGAAAGCCTTCTAAATTAAATGGTTTTTTTAAAGTTTAGTATTACCTTTCTTTATTGCTTTAATTAGTAGTTATTATAAACCTATTTCTGTTAATGCAAAGTATTATGATACATGCACAAAAGTGGTGGGTTTTGAAATGTAATTTTGGATGGAAAGTTTATTTGTGGTTTCATATCTATATATTTACAGAATCAATTTATTGTACAAACACATATAAAGCCTGACACAGAATTAAAGTTAAAAATTAAGAGATATAGATTTTTCTTCGAGTAGCATGTATTTTTTTTTTTCTTCAAGGAAGTACCTTACTCAAATATCATTCAATAAATAAAGAATATTACTACATAAACTGTGTTCCTCCAGGTGAGGAACAAAACACAGAACATAATCTGAGAAAAAATATCGATACCAAGAAACACAATTAGCAGTAAAACTAGCCAGCAACTTGAAGTACTGATAAAAGTAGCTTATCCCATCAGAGTATTCCTTGACGAAGGGTAATTTGGAAATAAAGGTTAGAGAAGTTATTTCAAAAAACTCTTCTATATAAAATACACATTTTTCTGAATATGCATAGGTATACAGGATTTTTCCATTGCTTGAATATTCTCTGGAATATGGAAAAGGGATATTATGTTATACGAAATTTTCACTTTTTCTGGATTGAGAGTCTATATTCTTGCATTGAAAAGAAAATGCCAGATCCTTGAGATATTGCACATTGTTTTGGTTTGAGTACAGTTCTTATCTGCATGATTTTACATTATTTATGTTCCTGTCAAATTGGTGAAATCACACTACAACAGTATTCTCTTGTCTTGAGAATTTGCAATTTATAACCCCTCTCTTAATGAGTAAATTATCCATGTCAGGCCCTGAGAATGCCTCTATTATATGTCACAGTAAACATTCAAAGTTATTTATTTTCTCTTTAATAATATGTTACATATATCAAACTTTCTTTACATGTACTCAAGAAATGCACTTAGTCCTTGTCCTGGTTTTGTCCAGGACAGGGTTAATTTTTGCAGTAGCCAGGAGGGGGCATGGCTGGGATCCAGAGATTATTCTATACTACCTCATGTCATTGCCAGGGGCAGGGGGAAGGAAGTCTTTTCCAGGTTGAGGTAGCATGACAATGGTCAGGTAATGGTGAACATTTGCATATGCATCATTCACCTCTCTTATACATTTTTTTAATTAATATTTTTTTGTTATTGTTCATTTTCTTATCTCATTGCTCTTTCCTGCAAATTGTCCTTACCTCAACCTGTGATCTTTATCTTTTGTTCCTTCAATTCCCCTTTCCATCCCTCTACAGAGGGAGGGGAAGAGGGAGAGGGGGAGTGAGCAAACAGCACACGTTTTTGAGTGGTTTCTGTGGGAATATTAAATTGAAGAATAGCATTCCTAACCTTGAGAATCCTAAAAAGAACAAACAAGGGTACCTTTTTCATGCAGCATTAGTGGCTTTTATAGTCTCTCAACTACACCTTTTAAACATAGAATGAGAAGGAAAAGCAGACGAGTAGTAAAAGAGTAACTTTGCTTGTGATTACCCATGTTGGTTATTCAATTAATGGGAACATGTCAAATGAGGAACACAGAAAACTGGCTTTGAGGATGTGAGTTCTCTGAGATTCAAGCAAAATCTGCCATGTGGAGCTTTTGTTCAGTTAATTTGGTCTGTTTTCCCACACTTGCCAGATGATCTCCAAAATTTCTTGCTTTCTGGGTACTGACTTTTCAATGGAATTGTCATTTCAATTGACGAATTCATGAGACACAAAGTAAAGATGTGCTCCCTGGTTACCTGAGATGACTCCTGCTAAGGCATCAATGTTCTTTTTAAAGTGCCAAGATCTGTGACAGTAAATAAAGGATGTCATTACAGAAAGAAAACAGAGAAAGTAGCTTTCTGAGCCAGAGGATCTTGAAGCAATATCCAAAAAGGAAGAGAAAGAGTCGTTTTTTTCTTTTCAGTTAGTTTTTGTCTTTCATTACGTCTCCGTCACTCTATGTGTATATACCTGTCTCCTTCTTGCAAATGACACTAGAGTTCTAACAGAAATTTTTAACTATAACATAAACCACTGATGTAGTACTATACAGATGGCACCATATATGTTCTACATTTGCATATGTTCAATTCCTGTTTTGATAACAAGAAAAGACAGTTATCAAAGCTGTAAATCTTTGCAGAAAAGAAAAAAAAGGCAAAAAAGGTGTTTTTTTTGAGTCAGTGTAAGCGCAAGAATTAGGATGAAATAAATGTAGAAAACATCATAAATTTTGTTTTTCCAGAATGAATCCCATGTAGATCATAGGTACAAATTCGATGTCTCAGATTAGCTTCCATTCTGTATGATGGGTGTCTCCCTTTCCCCACTAACAGTGAGCTCTCTGAAAAATGAGAGCCTATGATAAATAATCTTGCAAAAAGCAGAGCCTAGCTAGTTAGAACAAGTCAGAGGATTGAAAAGTGCTTGTTTTCAGAGACTAATGCATAGTTCTTGGTGAGCAAAAGGTAGTTGGTTGGTTGGCTCTATCCCAGCCATTTTCTTTTACATTTTTTTCGTTTAGTAATTCATGCTTAATAGCAGGGTTTAAAAAGTCTAGATCTAGTCTAGATCTTTTATAAACGTCAGTGATACATTAATAAAAACCTCTTTAATTAAAAGAAAACATGTATTCTAATTTTTAAGGAATATTATATATAATTTTTTTTGAATGTGATAATCTTTTCCTCCACCAGCTCTAACTGAAATTAACCCGACCCTTTTCTTTATTGCATTCAGTGATCTGTACACACACTGGCTGTAGTCCAATTCAAACACATTTAAAGGATTAAAATAAAAATTGGTTTGAGGATTTAAACATCTGTGAATTATGACAAAACTTAAAGACATCCTCTGATCATACTGGAAGCCAAGACCTAAGTGCTGAGCATGCTTTGAGGTTCAAAATGAGCCTTAGCCGGCTGACTGATTTTAAGGATTAAGTAAAACTTGGTATGCAGAAGTCCTCTATAAAATACCCTGAAGGACCAAGATTAGGATTTGTGATGTCTAACATGGCGCTAGAATGTGTCCATATCTCTAAGCAAGTAATTTTCCGTCTTTTTGTTATAATCAAAGGTAAAAAATAGGCACTGTCAGAATCTTTTAAAAGTTCCTGACTAGTCTGAGATTGGCACCAGATCAGACCAGCTGAATCCCAGAAATGTCTGCTTCTTTCCACTGGCATTGCAAATACCACATAATCGTCATGCTTAAAAGATGCCTAATTTATTTAAGTGAACTGCCAGCTTTTATACTTAAAAATTGCCAGAGCTTTCTACCCTTTTTACAAACAAGGACAATTATGAACTGTTAGATTGTAAATTCTGAATATGGAGATAGGAAAATTGCTGAAATAAACTTTTACTCTTGGAAACAGGTTTCCCAGTAAGGCTGTGGACCATTTGGGCCTGGAGACTTTTAGAGCTCAACCACATGAAATCTTGAGCAGCTTGAACTGAGCTTTGACATTTACCCTGATTTGAGCAGGTGGTCAAATTAGATGACCTTCAAAGATCACTCCAACCAAAGACTTTATATGGTTCTAAGAATAATAATGTCAGCTCCAGTAAAAAGCACTCATGGGTGTTTGATTAATGGAGAGCAAAAAGGCTGAATTAGAAGATATGAGTTTTGCTGCATAAATATTTTTTATAAAGCAGAATATTTATGTATATTTCAGTTTCCTTAATGTATGAAATATTCTACTCTTAGTGAAACAAGAAACTGATAAATCCATGATTTTAAGCACAGAATGTGACATAGAATGAGATTAGATATATGCTAATTAAGTCAATTGTGTTCAAAGGCTTTCTACAGTTTGTTGAATGCAATTTGAAAAGGAAAGTTTTGGCCTTTGTTCTTCTCTGTAAGCCCTCATGAAAAAAAGAAAGGATTTTCATATAAGTTTTTATTCTGTTAGTGGGGGCAGAAGAGGAAGGATTGGGTTCAAGATCATAGGATTGGTGAAATTTCCACATTTGATAACGTAGTATTAAAATTTCTAGATATAATATATTAAAAAGTGTTTTAATCTCAATCTCTGAAAAACATTTGCCAATTAATGTTTAATGTTCTTTCATATTTCTGAAGCATCAGGAATCCAATCATAATAAAAAATTCTAATTATTTTGAAAGAGACAAGGCAGAAGTGTTTAACACATTTTTCGCCTCTGTCTTCAACATGGATGACGGACCAAAAGGGTCTTAGTGCCCTGAGTGGAGGACCATGACTGCAAGAATGATCAACTCTCAACTGACCCTGAACTTGTGCAGGATCTGCTGCTCCAGCTGGATCCCTACAAATCTATAGGGCCTGATGAGATTCATCCAAGAACCCTCAAAGTGCTGGCTGATGTCATCACAAAATCTCTCTCGATGATTTTTGAGCCATCTTGGGAATCTGGAGACGTCCCGGATGACTGGAAGCTAGCAAACATCCCAATTTTCGAGAAGGGCAAGAAGGAGGACTCTGGAAACTACAAGCCTGCCAATCTCACTTCAGTGCCTGGTAAAATCATAGAAAAGGTTATTCTGGGAGACATTGGAAAACACCTGAAAAACAGTGCAGTCATTGGTCACAGCCAGCATGGATTCATGACAGGAAAGTCCTGCATATTAAATCTAATTTCCTTTTACGGCAGGGTAACCCAGCTACTTGACCAAGGGAAGCCAGTTGATGTAACCTTTTTGTATTTCAGGAAATACTGTCTCTCACAGGATCCTCCTGGAAAAACTGTCCAGCACACAGCTGGATAAACACATAATGTGATGGGTGAGCAGGTGGCTCATGGGTCAAGCACAAAGGATTAGAGTGACTGGGGTGACATCAGACTGGTGACCTGTCACTAGTGGGGTTCTGCAGGGCTCCATCCTCGGCCCTGTGCTCTTCGACATCTTCATAAATGACTTGGACACAGGACTGGAAGGGATACTGAGCAAGTACACAGACAATACAAAACTGGGAGGAGCTGTTGATTCCCTTGAGGGCAGGGAGGACCTGCAGAGAGACCTCAAGAAATTAGAAGGCTGGGCAATCACCAACCATATGAATTTTAACAAGGGAAAGTGCCAGATTCTACACCTGGGATGGGGCAACCCTGGATGTACAGACTGGGGAATGAGAGAGTGGAAAGCAGTGTCAGGAAGGGACCTGGGGCTGCTGGTCGATGTCAAGTTGAACATGAGTCAGCAGTGCCCTGGCAGCCAGGAGGGCCAACCCTGTCCTGGGGGACATCAGGCACAGCATCACCAGCCGGGCAAGGGAGGGGATTGTCCTGCTCTGCTCTGCACTGGGGCGGCCTCACCTCCAGTGCTGGGGGCAGTTGTGGGTGCCACAGTATAGAAAAGATACTGAAGTATTAGAAAGCATCCGAAGGAGGGCAACAAGGATGGTGAAGGGCCTTGAGGGGAAGCCATATGAGGAGTGGCTGAGGTCACTTGGTCTGTTCAGCCTGGAGAAGGGGAGACTGAGGAGAGACCTCATTGCAGTTACAACTTCCTCATGAGGGGAAGCAGAGCAGCAGGCACTGATCTCTTCTCCCTGGTGATCAGTGACAGGACCCAAGAGAATGGCCTGAAGTTGTGTCAGGAGAGGTTTAGGTTGGATATTAGAAAAGGTTCTTCTCCCAGAGGGTGTTTGGGCACTGGAACAGGCTCCCCAGGGAAATGGTCACAGCACTAAGGCTGACAGAGTTCAAGAAACATTTGGACAATACTCTGGGGCACGTTGTGTAGGGGATGGTGCTGTGCAGGGCCAGGAGCTGGACTCAATGATCCTTGAAGATCTCTTCCAAGTCAGCATATTTTGAGTTTCTGTGAAAGAGATTGTAGCCATTAAATCTGTCAATTTTCACTTACATTTCCAAAATATTGACATCTTGCTTCCAAATTTTTTATCAGAAAGTTACATTTTTTTGAATGGATGATATTATGAAATATTATAACCTAGTTTAGGACAGTAGCAAACAATGATGAGAAGCCACAGCCTGATTAAATATTTTAATGTCTTGAGAGATAGATATTCCTATCTCTTCAACCACTTCTTGTTATGAAATATTCAGAAATGGAAATCTAGGACTTGATTTAGCCGACCTAAATATAGGTATTTAGTGTCATCCAGGGAAAGTAGCTGAAAGAAGGTGGTAAATGGGGAATTTCAATTGCTAAATTTGCCACTGGTAGTCCTGATCTGGAAAAGCTTGAGTGAAGTAGAAAGCAACAGAAATTGTGGAAAGACTCTTTGACTATTGGCTGAAGATGAATTTGAGAGAAAAATTAAATTTATTTGCATCCATTTTTTTTTTCCGATCCCATTTCTGAAAGAGGATGGGGGAGCAGGACAGGGAGTGTTGGGGCAGAGGATCTATATACATAAATACTCCCCCTCTGATGAACAAAATCTGTGTCTGAATCCAAAAGGTAGGACTTGGGCACTTTCAATGAGTAACACATTGCAAATAAATTTAACACAACAGAATTTCTAAGCAGACAATCAAATTCAATAAGGTAATGCTGCTCTGGGTCTTAATGAGCATACACTGGTGATTACCAAATAATGTTAGGAATTCTTGCCATATGGAAAGTTATGTCCAGTGTTTACAATGACTTCACCCAGCTGTCACTGCAGAGTGGCCAGAAGTAGAATTACTCTGTTTCCAATCTGTTGGGGAACTTCAAAAGCAAGATACCATCAACATGGATTGTTTTTCAATATTGCACTCCATATAGATAAGAAACTGTGTCAGTCACTTTTAAAGTCTTATATTACTGCACTTTGAACTTCCATATCTATAACTAATCATTAGTTTCAAAAGAAAAAGGAAAGGAGAATACAGAAGACATAATATTGACTGCATATTACATAAAACTTCCATGCATATACACGAAGATGATCTGTCTAATCTCTCAGTGGCAGCACATTTTGTTGTTATGTAGCACTTTTTGTGCATAGGTCCAAGAAGAGAGCTCTTTTGTCATGAGAGAATTAATAAAATCCATTGAATCAGGGGTATTTTGCTGCTACAACCATAGATTTTTGGTATGTGAAAGTACCCTCCAGGACAATCCATGCTTTTAATCGCTGGTTTCAGAGACAGTTAAAGGTTGTGTGTCTTCATTGGTAAAATTTAGTTTTGTGGTAAGATCACAATGGTTTCACATTATGGTAAGAGAGGTCACAGGGAGGGAGTTAATGTAGAGTGGTAGTGCTGCAATAGTTTGTGAACAGTGAGTAAGAGTGCCCTGGAGGCAAACGCAGATACAGATAGAAAGGAGTCAGTGATAGTTTTGCAGGTGTTAAGTTATTAGGGATAGTGCACCTTAACTAGTGTCAGGTGCCTGAAAAGAATTAGGAGGAGTCCATGTAGCTTCACGACCCATGGGAATGCTTAGTTAGCAGGGTGACTTTCTCTTCCTTAATCTTGCTCTCTTCTTTTATATCTTGTGTCCTTATTTGACAATCTGTCCACACCGTGGCTTGCTACTGCGACCTCCTGTTTACTTTGCCTGCTACTGTGAGCTACTTTGAGCCTTGCTCTGGAAACCATATTTATAATAAAAGAAGGTATTGTTGTAATGGGGAAATCACCAGAATTCAGAAGAAAGGGTGATTTGAAAAGAGAAGCTATAAGAAAAAATCAGGAAATCTGGAAAATACAGGGACTATGGAACTGCTAAACGAATTTGGACATGTTCACTAAATTTTCTCTGCTCTATCATTAGATCAGAATATGAGACAGGAGCACACTGGCAGCGTGTTTTCTGGGAGCTATCTATTACCTGGAACACAGTGCTTGCTCTGTGAAGGTCTGCAGGTGAAAAACTGAGCCCTGGCCTGAGGTTTGGCTATCTGAACTGCCGTGAGTGTCCAGGCAGAAGATGCAAAATTTCTGGGCATGACAAATAATAGAGTAAGTATATAACAAAATCACAGACTGTGCTAAGAGGAATGAATAGATTTCACAGATGGTTAAAGAAAATTACATGAAAGATAGTCAAACTTCACAGATATGTGGAGAAGAGATTTAAGGATCTTTTGGAACGCAGTCTTGCAGAGGCAGTGGTATCTAAGTTACCATATCAGCAAAACAATGCATGAAGAAATCATTGCATCTCTGTATGTAGTCATAACGAACCCTTCACAAGCAGGGTAAAAACCATCTTGTGAAAGATATGCAACTTCTGCTGGTTCTTTTACTGCAGATGGATAGACAAATAAAAGTTTAAACACTGTTCAAGAAATGATATATATATATATATATATAAGATCCTTAGACTGCTATTTTCTTCCCCAGGCA
>VZTG01007349.1:1827691-1846758 GCA_013397845.1 Melanocharis versteri | reverse complement strand
AAAAAGAAATGAGGAAGCAAAAAAAAAAAAAAAAAACAGGCAGAAGAAGAAATGTATCACTATTGCTCTCTTTGGAGTGCAAGTGAAGGACCCGGGGCACAGATGGCCTGCGTCAACCATTATCTATACCCAGCCTTGGCTCCCTGTGCTCTTGCTTGCTTGAGGGACATGGGTGCTGTCAATCTCAGAGTATTGCCGTGTGGGTGGTCAATGGAGAAACTCCTGCTTATTCCAGGGGGGCCTTAGCAAGGGGACCCCCGGCGGTGCTTCTGTGGCACCTCGCAAGCCAGCCCCCTCACCTGTGCGTTAGAATACACACAGCCACTCTCACACTGAGCCAGCCAGCTCAGGCGATGTTAGAGATGAATGAGAAAGAGGCGGCCCCCCGTATGAAGCACCGAGGGTTTATTTGACCCCGATGATGTTCAAGACGAGAAGGGAGGCACTTCCTGTGGGGTAGGCGTTGGGCGCCAATCTGTGAGGTTGTCTCGGTGGACGGTCGGGACAGATGGTGATGAGAGGTCTCTACAGTCTGGTTTTAGAGCATGAGGTTTATTGCTAAGGGCGTGGATGTAGGGGCCTTGCTTGGAGCTGCCAGCCGCAGCTCGAAGGAGGCCGGAAAAGCGAAAGAGAGCAAGAAGAGCAAGAAGGAGAGAAGCAAGAGAGAGAGCAAGATAGGTTCTCGTTTACAATACAATAAATCATCTTCTGTGCTGAATATTCTAATTTTCATCAACCAATCTAGTACAAGATACAAATCCTATAGCATTTAAATACAGCCTATAAGAATCATTGCATTACCATACTGTGTTACATTTTAAACCCTAAAAACCACTCTTTGGATCTTTTCTGCCAAGCTAGCAGGGTCTGCTCTGACCCTTGGACCTGTCTGCTAGCAGAAGGTATTGTTCAAGCAAAGGGGATTATCTTCAGTCGACCACACTATTGTTTTCCAGTTGTTCAGTAACTGAGGCCTGGTATCCCAAAGTATGCCTTCATTTCAATTTCACCTATAGTTTCCATGTTCTCAGCATCTTTTGCCAGGCAATAAAACTTCCCTGTTTCATCTTCCCCAACAACTTCCATTCTACACACAGGTATCAAGGGTACAGGAGGGAGGCAGGGCACACAGGAACACCCAGTGGGAATACAGAGGGGGCCGGGTCACATCCTATTAAGGGATACCAGGGGGCATCTGGCTGCTGGCCAATCACACAGACCCGAGCTCCCTAGGGTCACATGATCGATGGATGAGGCTTGTCCCACTGAGAATAGAGGTACACCTTTAAGCTTTGAAGCTTGTCCACCAGTGGCCTCTGTTTATATCTGGGGTTTTAGGCCCCGCAGCCTTGGCTGCTGCTAGTTCAGGCGATGCAACATCAGAGTACAAAGGGGTATCGAAAAAGGGGACCATTACATTTAATAATTTCCACTGTATTATTATTATTATTATTATTGCTACAATTATTATGGCTGTGTTTTGTTTTTCTGTAATAGCATTATAGTCCAGATTGAAATCTGAACTAAAAAAATTTCTTTGATGAAGATTTACATGATGCTAAAAAGTCAGATATTTGGGGTTGCATATAACCTGTATTTTCTTTTGCTCAAAACAATACTTTCTGCATAATGGAACTGGAATTCCAGTGGCATGTATTATTATTTTGCATTTAACTTTCTAAAAGGCTGCTTATTATGCAAAGTCAATAGATTATACCAGGAGGAACCTGATGAGAATTATAGCAAACTTTCATTTCATGAACCGGTCTCAGGCAATGCTTTTCACCTATGATGACATGAATCAGACATTTTTCATAGAGACAAAAACAACAGTATTTTTTGAATAGGTATGTCTGCCTTAACGCTTTCAGTCAAACATATACATTTTGTGGTGTCCGTTTATAGTTACTTGTCAGTTATAATAATTTGTAGTACAATAAAGGCTGATAATAATCAAAATACATAATTAAAGTCCACATTTTGTTGTCAAAATACCTTAAAAATTATGTGCCAGGCAGTGACTTGGAGAATGCTTCCATTAAGGAAAGAGTTGTTGTACTGGTTTCCTTCACTGAGTGTTCCTCAAAACATTATTGAAGCGAACAGCTAGATTACCTTTAATTTAAACAAGTTTAAGTTGTATTCTTAATGAAGATTCATTCTAAGCATAAACACATGATACCACTTTATGTTTAGTATATGTCCTGGTTCTGGCCAGGGCAGAGTTAATTTTTGGAGTATCAGGGAGGGGGCATGGTTAAGACACAAGTTCTTCTATACTACCTCATGTCATTGCCAGGGGCAGGGAGAAGAGAGTTTCTTCTGAGGAGAAGGGGCTCCTTCTGGCTGAGTGAATGAGCAGAGGGAGGCATCTGGTATTGTCTATTTTCTGGGGAAGTTTCATGTGAAGAGGTTCTATTTTTGTACCTTCTGTCATTAGTATTGTTGCTGTTACTGTTTGTTCCCTGACCTTATTGCTGTTTCCAGTAAATTGTTCTTATTTAAACCTGTGATCTTTGCCTTCTGTGCCTTCAATTCCCCTCTCCAGTGCATCACAGGGAGGGGGGAGAGAGGAGCAGTGCATGGTTTTACTGGAACTGGAGAACTGAACATGGTTTTATTAAACTGGAGAATACTACTCCTAAATCACGGCAGTGGGGTACCCAGGAAGACCAGCAACTGCCCCTTCTAGAATGCTAAATAATGCTATCTATAGGTCCACTGCTGCATTTCTCAGTTGCATGTAGATGCCTCCATAACTTCAGCAGCAAAAGATACCAATGTTTATGTTACTACATCATTCTTAAGTATCCGACTTCCAGAGTGCCACACAGAGTAAGTGCTCCATTTCCATTTCCCAAAGTTGCTTGCATTTTGTTATATTTCAAATTAAATGTTATAGCACTATTTGGATGAGAATTATGGATGTGAGTCACAAAGTAATCACACAATTATTTATAGTAGTACTTATTAAAATAATTGTATTTATTTGTTGGTCAAACCCTTAGCTCTGGATCAACATATTGGATCAAGCTCCTAATACTCAGCAACTTATGTTCTTGTACTTTAGGCCAGTCAATTCAATTAAAACGCTCCCACTATGTATGATTAAGCATCCTCTGCAGACACTGAATGTGCTTACTGCCTGGAGCTGACATTCTTAAATTGGGTATAGATATTCTTTTGTTTTCTTATTCCATTTATTGATGTGATACATATTTTGGCTGTTGAGTACCTTAAAACTTACATACTCACTTAAAAGAAGTGATTTTGTGTTCTCCACTGGAGGCGAACTCTCCACAGACAGCATCTACACAGTGTTGTGTGAAAAATCCATCTGGGGGCTGTTCGATTCCTCGTGTAAGTGGGATGTCCAGCATCTGAAAGGATGGTGACAATTACTTGCTACCTATATTCTTCTCTTTTCTCCATCTTGTTTAAACAACTGTTTTATTATGCCACTTGTTGGCTGGCCTTTTCACACTCAGAGCCAAAAAGAAACCTACATCATCTCTCTCTTCCCTCACTCCAGTAAAGGACATCTGGTTTACTGAACTTTAAATTGAGTTTACTTACCACAATAGAAGACATTGGAAAAGTGACCTTATCACATACCAAGACCTCTCTGTTTAATTTTTAAATTTTCTGTTATCTGTATGTGTGTATACAACTAGATGACATCCATAATATTGTCTCTGTATGCTATCTCAAGTATAAAAAGACAGCATTGTAATAAGCAATATTTTGCATTTTTTTAGCTCAGAAACTCGACCAGTCATTTTTGAACTTTAATAGGACCTTTTTCTGGTAGAGTACGAGAAAGATAACTCTATGCGCATCAAATGAGTGGATTATGACTCTTCAAAAGTTAAAGTTCATCTCTGCAATTAAATCAAGTCTGACAAAAACAGCAGCTTTGGAAAAAGGTCATGCATGAGTGCTGAGAGGCTGTAATCCAAAGCATCTGAGATAAACAGCAAATGAACTGACTAAGGGCTTGTAAATCTTGTCCTTCCTGTATATCTGCTGACAAAGTCAGGGTGTTATGGCAAGGAATTTTTTAAATAAATTTGGAAAAGGAGCTGAATTACACAGGGTGTTATTCGCATTGCAGACACTTAGTGGAAATCTTCTTTGTCATGGACAAAAGTTCTATTATATTTTTCTTTCTATTTTTTAAAAAATGTTTCCAAATGTTAGTGAAGTTGGAAATGGATCTTAATGTATTCAGGAAAACAAAGAACAGGTTTTGCAGAAGACAGCACCTTAAATAAGAAAAGATGAAATGTAAGATTACATTTTAAATAGATGTGCAAGCTAAAAATGGGGACACAACTGGGGCATTTAAAAACCTGGTATATTAAATCAAACTACAATAATGTGGTCTTCAACAATACAGGATCAAAAATTAAAAGTTTTTTTTAAATGAATTAATTTTCATTTTATAATTATAGTTTTCATTAGTCATTGAAGAACTTGCAGCAGAATTTCAGAGGAAAAAAAAGGAAGATATTTCTCAACTTTCAAAAATGAAGAATCCTTCAAAAGATTTATGTGGTCAGGTAAATCAGTAGCAACACAAGGACTAATAGGTGAGGGTTCTGGGGAAAGTAGAGCGCAAAAACTGCTAGAGAACATGCAGCCTCATTTCATCCAGTGTTTTGCAGGAGATAGATAAACCATTACGCAGGCGTATATCTAGAATATACGTAATGCAAAAGAAATTTTACACGCTCCTGATATATAGTGTGTGTGGATATGTTAAACAAGCAAACATACAAAAGAATCTAGCATCCTGTAAAAAGACAATATAAAAAACCCCGCATGTTCAATTTTAGACCAAATCTGTACTGAGATATAGTTGAAAAGGCAATCAGCAGCACCTGAAGTAAATGTTGTTTGGTTTTTCCCTTGCCATATTAATACCACCTAAATATACCCTGAAAAGTTAAACTTGTTCATTGTGTGGAGTGGTATGAATTTTTGCCGCTGTGGCAAACAGAGAAAAGATGTTTTGTGACATGAGTTCAGCAGCTCTGCTGGAATACATTATTGGACTGACATTTCATTACCTCTCAGCTGACTCAGCATTTCGTTTTTTATAGCTCTTTTTCATTACCATTTATTTTGCCTTTGAATAATGTGTCTCAATGAAACATGCTCAAACAAACTGTCAATATTTTATAGAGATTTATTTTGCCCTCAAAGTACAATGCCCTGTGATGAACTTGTTCTTCTCATACTTCCTGCAGTTTGTAGCTAAAAAATATATTAGGTCTTAAAATTACTATCAGATTTTTTTAATGTTGTCTAATGTTATTCAGTCTTCTCTCAGCCAGTTATATGGTTCAAGAGAAGATGGGTGACCAGCCTAGCTCTGATCAGAATCTGTTTTAAAATAATTTAAGAAAAAAATATCTCAATGATAAAAATAAAAGGAGCAATAGACAAAGAAGAGAAACATGTATCCCTTTTCTCTGTCTCCTCCCCAACACTCCCCCAAGTGTAGTAATGAATTGGACTTGTTAAGCATAAATGGGGACTATGCATGTGTTGTGCAACTTTTTTGTATTTTCACTCTTTTCTTTTGATCATTTTTCTTGATTTCTTAATAAGGGATAAATACCCTAAGATGAAACCTTAGGCAGCTATTATCTTCCTTTGACTGGAACATCTGAATGGCCAGTATCAATCATACCAAATGAACAGACTTTGACAGCTCTTGGGGAAAGTAATGAAGAGGTTATTCTTTATGTTCTTTTCCATTTGATTTGGTATTTTCAGGACTTAATTTTTCTAATTAAAAAAATGCAATGAAAAAATCCAATAACATTTTCAATATAAAATAAATAAAACTAAAACCCCCATAATATTAATTATGTAATGAATATTAAAGTAGCCGCAATTGTATAATTTTTAATGTAGTTTTATAACTATATCCTGATAAAAGGTGTATTTCTTACAACTTCTTCTGAATCTTTCCAGCACGAGATATTTTCATTTAAAGCATGAGCTTGAAAACAACAGCTATTTATGTCGTGTACCTTTAAATCAGAAACAGATTGCTTCTAGATTCCTCTTTACAACCATTCCAACAGAATCAAGGTCTTCCTGTGGAGCAAAAAAGGAGCATCATATCACAGAATCATGGAATGGCTTGGATTGGAAGAGGCCTTAAAGATCATCTAGCTCCAATCCCCCTGCCTTGGGCACCAACATTAGATCAGGCACCTTGGAACCCCACCCAGCCTCGCCTAAATCTGTGTTCAAGCTGCCCAGCATGTAACAGCAGGTCCTTCCACAAGACAGACATGGAATGCTGGATAGGCTAAACAGAGATGTGTGAAAAGGTAAGAATTTGACAATGTATTTATGTATGTGGATCATACTCCGTGAGCTATGATGAGTTTTAAAGTAATTGATACAAAGTGCAGTAGAAAGTGTTACTGCTATCTCTTTTTGAAGTGTATCTAAGATGTAAAAGAGTTAATACATTAATAGTTTGAAAATAATTCACTACCTATTTTTATGAACATTGTGCCAAACACCTTCCTTTTCTAGCTAATAAGAGATTAAAATGATTCTCTTATGAATTACTCCTGAAAAAAAAAAAGAAATCAAAACCCTAATATCATTCATTTGGAGGTTCTGTGCTCTGTCTTATTTCCAATTTACCTACATTAAATTTAAATTTCAATATGTTAGTGTAACATCAAAATGCATCTTATTTTTTTCCTCTCAGATCCATTGCTTTTATATCATCAATGATTCAGAAAAATAAAAGCTTAAAATAGACCTCAGCAGGTATCACAATTTTGCTCCATTATCAGATAAATAAAATTTTAAGAGCCATTAACAAAATATTTTCTTTTAGAAAATAGAAAAAATAAACCTTTTATTATTTTAATAACTGAAGAAATACAGAAAACAATAGATTATTTTAGAATACTTTAAAAATTAATTTTAATGTTACTATTTTTGAAAGAGAAAACCAGTTTCATTACAAATGTTTCACATTTTATGTAAAACCTTTTAAAATGAACCACTGGTTAGTATTTAATTTCATGCTAATGCATAAAACATAGAAATTTTCAAAAATGTTTAAAAATATTCACTGAATGTTTAAAAGAGATTTTTAATCACTTCTTTACAAAATTCAGAGGGCAGACATTCCAGACATAACACTTCTCAGAACCTAAGTTCTTTGTAGAGACCTAATTCTCCTGCATATCATATGTGTTCAGTTAAATAATCAGATGCTTGTTTTAACTTTTCTTAAGAGTGTTTAATTGTGCTACAAGATGAAGGAACAAATATGGGCAGATGTAATTAGTCTCAAATGGTTATTTTTGTCCAACCTGGGTCATCATTTCAGAACAATGTACAGAGAATATAAAGCACCTAAATTTTCAGTTAGTTAGGATTATGACCAGTCAGAAAGACAATTTTAACTTGAATGCATGCAGGATAGTAGTGGATAGATTGAACATCCTTTATACTGTGGTTTTTTAACACTAAGAATGCATTTCTTCAGTATTCCAGTCTGCCAACTAAGGCAGTTTTTCAGATTGGAAAAAGCCAAAATTAAGGCTCTGACACAAAACACTGACATCTGTTTACAGTTTACCTTTGCAAATAAATAAAAGGCCAAGTGCTTGGCTATAAAATTGAAAGGTATAATTATATGAACCTGGTCTCACAGCCGTGTTGGAAGCTGTGCTGTCAGGCAGGACACATGGTTTGCCAAACCATATGGAAGAGGAAATCCCAGGGCAGGCAGCTATAACTGGTAACCATTTTTGCACTTCATACCGTTCATTTGATAAACTTATATGGCTTAAATATTCATCACTGATGCTTCTAGTTGGAAAACACTTGCAAACATTCACACAGGCTTTAATGTTTGTACATAATTTGCCACGTAACAGGCTGCAGGAACAAGAGTCCTTATATAGAAGTGTATTCAATGCAACAACTTTATAATAACAAAATTTTCTGAAATTATCTGGACACATTGATGATTTTTGCCATTTGCATTAGACTGGGGACAGAGTCTTCAACCAAGTTTTTATCATTGATGAAGTGAGTTTGCAATAAATTTATCTAAGGACAAATAGTTCAAAATGTAGATTTACGTAGAGGAGAGTGGGAAAATAAGATTGTCAGAAAGTATTTGTAAGTAAAGTTTTTCTAGTATAGAAAGTTGAAAGCTATTTTATGTGCCAGGAAGGGAAGGAAAACCTGCAGTATAAAGAAATAAATTAAGGTTTCTTGGTAAAGTAGTTCTAAACTTGCCTACAGATGCAGAATAATTTTCACTGTAATGTCTTTGCTGTATTGTCCCTATTTCATATTTGCTCCCACATTATTTATTTTGACAGAGGTAAGAGCTTAAACAAGGGGAAGCAATGGTCTGTAAAGTTACAGAATGTAGTTTTATTAATTTTAATTTAATAATGAACATAATTTATCAGAAATACTTGAGTGAAATCCTCAAATTAAAGTATCATCTGCAAGATATTGCCTGAACCTTATATTAGATAGTATTCACGGACAACCATTGTGTTATGGGCTTTCTCAATAGTATTACCTGTGAGTCTTTGACTGTTATTAAATTCTTGTCAGAAGATACAGCAATATGATTTCATTTACTTATTACATCTAGTCTATCCAGTGTTATCCCTTAGCCTAAATTTCAGCCTACAGAATGCTATGGAGAAGTTAAGGCATAAATGAAGTAGTTCTTTTGTACGCAGTATTGTAAAGCCAAAAATAATTTCAATTCTCAAAACCACCAAAAAACCAGGTCCAAAATACTGCGAAACACAGGATTTAAACTTGTAGTTAGCAACTTCACTATTATGAAGGCTCTGTAATAGCTGTATTTTGTAACACAGTGAGTAAGGTGGGTTTGTTCTGGTTTTCTTTCTTGATTTTTGATGGAAAAAAACAAGGTGTGCAATAAGATTTACTACCTTCTTTTCCTTTTCTATGCCTTTTCCCTCCTCACTTCTGTCCTTACATAGAGGAAGTATTTCCATTCTCTTTTTAGGATTTATAGATCAAAAAGAGGAAAGATGAGGAAACTGATGAAAAAATGAGTGTTGAAAAACTCATTTCCTTTGAAAATCAATGCAACTTAGACTCACTAGAGCTGCTCTAAAAATCTGTATCCATATCATATAAAGTATTCAAAACCTATTTAAAGCCCTTTAGATTTATGGGCCTAAGACTCTATTTGCTGAAGAAATANAAAAAAAAAAAAAGTTAACAAAAAAAAAAGTAACACTTTCCTTGCAGTAATATATTCAGCAACATCACTATGTCAGAGAAACAGGGCAGCATTGTGAACTATCACTTTCATAAGAATTAAACAGAGAAATACTTTTTTTTAAATTATACTCATAGATCATTTATAACATCCCCTTTCTTCTTAGCAGAGAAAATATGTGTCGAACCAGTAAACATAGTGATTTTTGATATTATCAATTGATAACATGGGGCAAATGTCTTGTGAATATAAAATCCTCTGGTCCAGAATAACAATGCAGTCATATTTCTATAGATCGAATTATCAGGTTAAATAAATAAACATCCACACTTGGAGGATTTCACTGATAGATCTTTTCATTCTGAAAAATCTTCTAAAAATCATCTACTAGTGCATACAATTGGATATTCCAAAAGACATGGCTAATGAGGCTGAAATAATCTGAGGATATTCAGGTGAATTTTATTTGTCTGGGTATGTTAGTTTCTGCACTTGAATCCATTTACTGAAATCAGACTTCCACATCCTCTATTACTACTAGAGTTACCAGACTATGTTTTAGCTACTATTGGCTACTATGACACAGTGTTTGGCTAATGACACTTGGGTTAATTAGACACACCATTTGTCTTTCATGACATGCTATTTTCAAAGAAATAGAAACTTCATCCTTTACATTATCAGTCAATAAATGGCAGCCATTCAGTCACATGAGTAGTTGGCAAAGATTGTATGTTGTA
The DNA here is from genome assembly GCA_013397845.1 of Melanocharis versteri. Taxonomy (NCBI): domain Eukaryota; kingdom Metazoa; phylum Chordata; class Aves; order Passeriformes; family Melanocharitidae; genus Melanocharis; species Melanocharis versteri. The sequence continues at coordinate 1,836,747 of VZTG01007349.1, read as the reverse complement.
CAGCTAGAAATAGCAAATATTTTTCCCCTCTTCATTCAGAGCATTACACACTCAGATTAGTGGTTAAATAGCACTGGTTTTCATTTCCCTAAGTGGCTTTGGAAAGCAGAGCCTGTAATTTAGAAACAGCTGCAAGAAATTAGCTGAAAACAATCTACTACAGACATAGACAATTCATACTATAAAACAAACAAATACAAGCAATTCACACAATCAGAAACCTCATCCCCCAAATTTATTCAAACTGTTTATTCAGATTGTTCTGATGTTGCTCCCCTGGGTTATGAAAAGTGTGAAGCCTGTGGCCATAAAAATAATTTATACATTTTTATAATACATATAAACCCATTATATATATATTTTGGTGGGGATGGGGGCAGAGCTTAAGAAATTGTTCTTGCAATTATATGTAAAATTATACGGTTCTTTGGTGCCAGCATCGTATCAAGTTATTTCAGGTCATAGATGCCAACTTTAGTAATAAATAAAGTTTTTATTCCTTTCTGATCTTGTTAGCTTTTCAAGAAGACTTCATGTTTTGGGGGTTTAATAAGTGCTTTAAGAGGAAGAAGAACTGAAAAATTTTCATAATTAATTATTAAATTAAGGCAAAGAGGAAAGAATGTTAAGAACTGTAAAGAAAATATTTTAGGTTATTTTTTACAAATATTTTTCAACTTCTATAACTGTATCAAAGACTGTGGGTTTACCTAAATATTACCAATGTTCCATTTACAACAACTGGATCTAAAAAAGTAATAATCTTTCCCTTTTAAAAATAAAACAGAAGCATGGTCTTAGTGAAACTATTTCAGTTTCAATTAAGTTTCCACTAACAATTAATTCCGGTGGAAAGATGAGAGACTTCAGTCCAGTATAAGGAAAAAAAAATTAAAGGTACTTTGATAAATTTCTGATTTCTACACCTGATATATGCTTCACTATTCAAATTAGTTTGAATCTTAGAAAAACGATGAACTGAAGGAAGAGCACATAACAGCAAACATGGAATCAAGTAGAAACAAAGGAGCTATGTACCTAAAAATTATTCAAATTCTAATAATTTCAAAAATTAACACTGTATTTTTAGGGCACCAAATAAGGTATAAAAATTATATTAGTATAATCATTTATAATATTTTTTTAGTACTGAGCAGCAGTACCTACATTTTGGAGCATATGTCAACTCTCCTACACTTAAAAAAAAAAAAAAAATCCCCTCTTGCCACTATGTTGGATTTTTCACAGAAAAGAAACACTTATGTTCTAACTTCTATGCTAGGAGAACTGTTAAAACTGGTAGTCGTCTAAACATACATTAGCAATTTTTTGCACAAAGAACGTAAGAACTTAGTTTCTGTCTTTCACTGCAGTAGTTTCTTGTGGTGAAAGACATACAAAGCATGTGCAAAATTTTTAATTCTGTTATATAGCTCTTTCAAGATCTAAATATGTATGTATGTAAATGTGAGACTTACCTAAACTCCCATCATACTCAAGAGATTTCTAGTCAGTACATACACAGCACTCTAGAGAATTATGAAGAAAAAATATTCTGACCGCAGTGAATCTTCATGAGGGGTTTCTGTTCAGCTGCCCCTGTACAAGAATCTAAAGCCATGTGTAGTATGTGACATGGAGAAGAATGGAGACAAGGCAGGATACCCGGGAGCATCTCAGATGGGCCTAAATGGCAGTGAGCAAGTGAATCAGGTATGAAATTCTCACTTCTACAGTTGTCAAATATAAATATTGTAATAACATTACTGCTCCTTCCATAAGAGTATCTCAGAGAGAGATCCTAGTTTTCTCTCAAGTGTAAGCAAAGGAAATGGGTAGAAATGTTTGAATGGTTTTTTTCTTTGTTTCATTCTTGCTTTTCTATGCTGCCTTGTTTTGCTTCATTCTTTACTGTGGCATGGAATTTTAATTGTACTGTCATTAATTCAAAGGCATAAAAACCTCAAGAAAAATGTACATGGCATAATGCCTAGAGTGTGAATACTCTGTTTCTGGAAAGCTTGTAAGTATCCAGGAATGGAAGCAAAAGGAAAAGAAAAATGTTCAGCGTTGTTTCTAACATAATATCTGGCTGTTTTTCTTTGGATGTGAGAGGTGACTAAATGTTTTGTATTCTGGTAATAATCTGGTCTAATTGCAGATCTTTAGAGCAGGATTTCACGGACTGTTGTATGCCTCCCTGGGCTACAAAGTGAATTAGAAAACTTAAGAATCTATTTTGCTTAGCATAATGATCAAATTTTGGTATTATGAACAGAAGCAATAACCCCACTTCTTCCTATGCCACCCCTGACCATCTGGTAGTTTTTATGCCTCATCCAGAGGAGTATGACCCACAGTTTTTGGAAGCATAATCATAAACACATGTCTCTATTTGATTGAGGTGTATTTTTTTTTTATTGATGGCAGCTTGTTTATTGACTGTACCAATGAAATCTTTTTTCAAAGAGATTTTTACCACTGAGGTTGTTGTTGCTTGATTGTATGACCTTCAGCTGCAGGAATCCATCTGACATATTGTTACTAAATTAAGCAGATGAAATAAACTGTTCAAGTAAATGAAGATCGGTACAAAATCTAATGGAGGATAATTTTTTAATAATTTGATACTTTCTTATGCTTTTTTATAAGCTTTTAAATGACAAAGGCACTGTTTAGTTCATCATTATACAAGTCAAAATCTGAAGGTCAAGCTGTTGTAATTCCATGTCTTAACTAACACAATTCCATGTTATGATGGATATACAATTATTTTATATGCTTAAAAGCTTGATTTTTATATGTTTGAGTGTTTAAGTGTTTGTAATAATGGCTTAATCTTATATTAATGGATGTTTAAGATGGCCGGGATGAGATTTCTCCCCACCATCGCCTCAGTATTTATTTTATAAAAGAAGACTACGTATAAGTTTTAAAAACGCAGTCAAAACATTGATCTGTTACAATTATATTGCTTTCATTGTCTATATAATTTTAATATTTCTGAAAAATTAATGAAATGCTTGCTACAGTGTCCATCTGCCTCAGTTTAATGTTCCTATTATTTAAAAACACTAAAAAGAAGTTATATGAAACTTACTGGAATTGCCCAATTTCCTTTGCTTTCTTTTAAACCATTTTTCCCACTGCATTCCAATTTTTCACAATGCATTAAAAATTGCTTTTTCTGCATGAATATTCCTTTATATATATATATGTGTGTGTGTGTGTGTGTGTGTGTGGATATATTAGATCCCTCTTACTACACTTTGTGCTGCAGCACGTACTAATACTCTGCAGTAAGTGGATTTATCACCAACAATCCTGAACCTGTTCTCCTGTTGTTTCGATAAAAAATCTGGATCCACGAATCTGGATTGTGTAAGTCCTTATTGAATGCAATCAGACCCATCACATTAGACTAAAAAACTGCACTATTTGTGCATCTGTTCTCATTATAATTCTAAATTGGCTATAATCATAAATGAAACCCAGCCACGACCAGCCCTTCAGATCTCTGAGGACCAGCTGGAACACAAGGGGGGTTATTTTCTGCTAAATTCTTTTACCATTAATGCAACACCAATTGATTTCTGTATTTTTCCTCTTTTTTTTTTCATATAATGATAAAAAGTGAGTATCAACTTTTTATTTACTTTCTTCAAACCATTCACAATTTTATGGACCTACAGTGTCTTATCTTCCACAGATTGTTTCTTTTTAAACTCAAAAATACTTTTTCCACATTGCCACTTCATAGGTAAGTAATTTCATGCTTCTGATCGTCCTTTGGATCCTCCTCAGAACTTTATCTAAACCTGATAGTTTTTTTGTCTTTTTTTGAGATGACTAATTAACACATTTTATTCAGCACGGAGTATGTCATCCATATATGACACCATTTTTTACTTTGTTTATTTTCATTCTATACTCCTCTGCTCTTATTTTTGGACAAGATATTTGCATATTTAGAATTATTTTCAGATGAGTTTTGAGAATAGTAATCCCTAAGTCAAAGACTATCATTCTGTCTCTTCAGTTAGGGCGATAGTTACATGTGTGCTTTACACTGAGTTTATGAGCACTGAATTATCTCTCACATTTTTTACCACTGAATACAGTGAGTTCCTTGTGCAATATTTTGCATTCATCTCTATTTTTCACTTTGAAAAATGTTTCTCAACTGTAATATTTGGCAGGTCATTATTCACTCTTGTATAAATACAGTGAATATCATAGGTCACTGCACAAACACTTCTGGGACCCCAAGGGTTTGCTCTTTGCAATGAAAAATACAAACATTCATTTTTGTACTTATATTTTTTTCTTTATTTTGCTGTCTTTGTTATCTCTAAGCATGTATAGTCATCCTTCAAAGAATTTTCCTTGCTTTTCTTGTCTTTAGGAAACTTTCTGAAGGATTACAGTTTTATTATTTTCTCTCTTCTTTCCATTTTTAGTTCTGTTTCCATTTCATATTTTTCTCTTTCTATCTCCCTTTCTTGCTGAGTTTTATTTTACTTTCCAGCCTATTTTGTGTTCTTTCTGAATATTTCCTATGCCTTTTTTGACTTTTTGCACCTTTAATGATGTTTCTTTAAAAAAATCCTTTTTTTAATGCTTAAAGTTATATATCTCTTTTTCATTATTTTTCATATTATCTATTTTTATTTTATTATTTTTCCTCATACTTTTATAAATATTATTTTTATTTGCTTCTTTTTGAAATCTATGCATAATCAAACCCTAGAATCATAAAATATCTCTAGATGGAAAGGACCCTAAGTTCAAACACAATACAATGTGCGAACTTTGATATATACATGTGGATTCATGAAATCTGTAAAACTTTCTTTTCTTCTTCTATGTATTATCACCAAATGCCTTCCCCTCAGACTCTGTAATTTTCATTGGAATCTCTGTACTTATGAATGTGAAATAAATTGAAAAAAAAAATCTTCTTAAGACTCCTATTGAGCAAAATATATATTTATGCCTTAGCAATTACTATGAATTTAATCCTGATAAATGTCCTATATATTGAAATCCCCACAGGAAGTCTATATGTTTTCCTTATAAGATCTGCTCATTAAGCTCTTCTGCCTGCTGCAAACAGGAGTATGACCAGCAATCTGGAAATACCTTTCTTTCAATGAAATTTGCATTGTGGTGCTAATTTTTGAATTTAGGCACTAAGTTCTCTTTCTATAGTCTATAAATCTGAATATTTCATATATAGCCCTTTACTCTATGACCAGTGTCAGTTTCCCACAATTTTTCAATAGATATTCCACATACATTGATGCATATTATACAAGAAAATTGCACACAGAAGAGAAACTGAAAATACAGTCTCTAATGTAGATTTGAGATGAGCTAGTTTTCCCAACACCGACTATATTTTGCCTGTGATGGTAAGTGGAATATAATCCCTCTGTTTTTACCTAGAACAATGTGTTTTCCATCATATTTTCTATTCTGAGTGGGTGGGCATCTGGCAGTTGGCCAAGATCAACAAACCATAGCAGTTATGGCTTGATTAGGGAGCTTACTAGAGACAAGAGGAAAAAAATACGGAAAAAAAAAACCCCAAAAAACCAAACAACAATTTATCTGGGACCAGAGATCTTATTATTTAATTTACCCAGCCAAACAGCATACTTTGCTACAGTACTTCTTCAGTACTTCCTTAAACTAGTTGAATTTTACTTTCATTTGACAGTGTTACTATGATGAAATAAAAGAATCCTGAGTTGAAGGGTCAAAAAGAACACAGAAGAACCCAGTTTAAAAACATGAAGCTGAATAGTGGAATTTTACTGCAGATCGGATTTTGTGCTGTGAAGCTGAATCTGAGGCTTCAAGTTTCTAATTTTGGGCACACAATACAAAACTCATCTTTATCCATATATAGGACATTTTCACCTTCAAAATGTCATGAATCGTGTTAATAATTTTAGATTACATTTTTAAAAATATTATAACATCTATTTCTGATGTATTTCTTATGTTTGCCTCTACTGTTCTCACATTGCAATAATTATTTTTTGTTCTTCTGTGGTGTACAATTCAGTTTTGAGCTGATTTGCTGTAACAAATTTGCTATAAAATATTCATATAAATAAACATTTTCCTACTAACTATGATTCAGACACTTGTTTTGTGCAAAAGGTATGAAGCAATCACATTCGGTCACTACTGTTAATTTGGAACCAATGAAACCTCGTGGTTCAAGAATATTCTTCACCAAGTAGGTACCAAAGTGCTCTACAAAGCTGAGAAGGATCATGCATTCTTGTTTCACTGGTATTATTTATTGAGCCCACTTATAAAGAGATTGGCCAGAGCTGGTTGTGCACACATGCACACCCACTTACATATGTATCTCAGGTTTGCTTATGCACTCATTCCCTTTGGCAGACCATTTCCTTTCTTTTCAGATTAGAATTAGTGATGCGTTCCTCCCCGCCCCCCTATTTTTTTTCTCACTTTTAAGACATTATTTTGGTAAATGGTCTATTTTGATAGTAGATTGGCATGGCTAGTCTTTTCCTGCATATTATATGTGTTAATACTCAGGAACGTAATGCATAATTAAGGTAAGCCTTTTTTGTTTTCCTTTTTTTTTTCCTTTCTGTTCACTTATTTAGGGTTTCTATACAACTTCTCACTATAAGATGAGACGCAATAGATGGAGCAGAAGAATACATTAAAACCATAATTTATTCATTAAGTGTATTATGAAATATGATGAATCTACTATTTCTATGACCCTTTCACATCTCCTCTCTCTCATGTACTTTCTTACCTCAAATTACATCCTTCCTTAGATCACTCAAGCTCTTCTAAATAAGATTATTTGTCTGAATATCAGATATGCCATGAGACTGAAATAGATAATGAAGCACTTGAAAGTTAATTAAATGTCCCACATAGGTGAAAAATAATAGTATTATGAGGTGATAAATAACATTCATTAGCATCTTGTAATCCAAAACTTTGACTATCATGAAAAATATGAAGAGACCATGAATTCACATCTATTGTTAATCTCAACTTCCTTAGACAGCCCAAACTCTAAGTGCATTGGCTCTTTCATTGTATTTCTAAATTTCATTTTCTGCTTCATATGTCAGGCTTTAAGGTCCATTATTAACTCCTTCTGTTTATGTCTAATCAAAGCAGGACAGTACTTACCAAGGCATTATTGTCAATAAATACCCATCTCTCCATAAGTGCTTTTCTGGTAGTGCCTAACCCTCAGAATATAATTCCTCTTGGCTTCTGAATTGGAATAAAATATGAATAATCAAGCAGCTGGCTCTTTTTGAGATGAAAGGTCTGCAGCAAGCTACGTTATAATGTTACTTTGTGCTGCTGCCCTTGTGCTGTGCAGTTACCCACAGCTGTATGCGTGTCTAAAACTCTGTAAGGGGAATGAGAGCAAAACAACTGACTTTTTGTTTAAAACAGAAGTAAAAAACTACTAATCTGTATTCCTCTGACTCGATTTAAGCCTGGGGATTCATTTGCTATTAGCTGTTACTAAATGTTATTATTGTACAGAAGAAAAGAAGAAAACCCAACCAGCAAAACACATTAAGTAAAAACATGATTTTTAAAAGTGCAAAGCATGGCTCTTGCCTGCTCACATTGCATAAAACAGTAAAATTTAAAAAATGCTGAGATTCGAATGGGTAGAAGCAATCTAAATTAACAGTTCTGAAAATTAGTTTCTAGATCTAATAATAAGAAAAAAAAGAGAAAAAATTAATATTTAAAGTGATTGGTAGATATACAAAATTTCATTAATGTTTTTTTTTTTTGCTTTTGAATAAACAAGTTTTAGCCAGTCTTGAAAGTTGAATGAGTGACTTTGGAGAATGTGATTCAACTATAAACTACTTATACATTATACAAAAAGTGAGCTCAGTGTTATAGATCCGAGCTGATGATTCTGCAGGAGGCTCAGGTTTGAATCATGCTGCAGCACATATTCATATTCAGTACATACACATCGCAGAAAAGAGTATCTAATAAAAAGCATTTTAAAGCATCTTTTAACAGAAATTTTGCTGCTAAGTAGATGCAACAGACAGCAAGTAAAATCTAGGAATTAGAACTGAGTGTAAATCTGGGGGAAGTATATCTGAAATGCAGTTAAAATAAGCCTAAATATTGTTTAAATAGAGCAAGCAAAACAAACACTTGATGGATCTCATTTAAAGCATTAGATGGTGAAATCAGTGTCACTATCAGATTACTTACTTTATGCATCTTCTAGCTAGCTAAGTTGTTACTAAAATCAGAACTGACTGGGTAACAGTTTTAAATTCTGATTTTTAAATTTTTTTTTTTAATACTGCAATGTGAATTTGCTTTTATTCTCCACATAGCATTTTCAATGCCATTTAAAGAAAAACCTTTTAAAAAACAAAATCAGGTTTTTATTACATAATTACTAAAACATTTGTAAATGAATTTAAATATTTACAGAAAATAATTTAAAAATTTCAGACCTTTTTTAACTTTTGAAAAAGCAGTAAGGTCACTGTCATCAACCTTTGTTCTTAAAAAAGTTTGCCTCCAATTATTTTTATTTTAATGAAAACTCCAGCCATCTGTAGATAATATTGATTTTTTGTGATAGATCAGAAAAAAACTCTTTTACTGAAAGCAGAGTATCCATGCTATGTAAACTTTTTGAAAGATAATGTTTTTCTTTAAACTATACACATTTGAAACACACAATCATTTCCGTTGAAGGCACATATTTTTGCTCTTCTGACTTGTACTTAACAAGCTGACAAAATTTAAAAAATAACACATTGTAGAAGGACAGTTGGAGCCCTAAAGTAGGTTACTTTTACGTGCGATATCCTCAGAGCTGCATCTTGTCTCCAGACCATCATAGGTCAATTCAGCAACAGACAAGCTGAATTTTTAAGGGTAATTTTTAGGTTATTGTTAACACCTATCATTGATATAACCCAGCTGAACTAAACATTACATTTTCAAGACTAGGAAGAACCAGCTTGTATGAAATTACAGAAAAA
>VZTG01007349.1:1781983-1827649 GCA_013397845.1 Melanocharis versteri | reverse complement strand
AAAAAAAAAGAGAGAGAACATTTTCTGGTTTAAAATATAATCAACTTTAGGACTCCTTCTGTTTTAAGTATATTTTTTTCATAATAAAATTATTGTACATTTCCAGCCTCTAATATTGGCAGTTAGTCAAATGGCTATTTTGTGTCATGGTGCCTCATTCATTGGCCTTAAATCCATAAAGAAACTATAAATGGAACAGCATTTAAAACACTTCACTTACTCAGAGGTGAATTTTCAGTGTCCCTCTGTGAAAGAATAGTAAATCTGATTCATTAAGTTAATTATGTGTATATGTAAAGCATTTTCCAAAATGATTTCTAAAATCTACCCAAGGTCATAACAGGCCTTTTTATTTAGACATTAAGTTTAAAACCCTCAATGCTGAAAAAAAAATCACTGTATCGTATAAACATAATATATATTCACATACACTTTATTCACCTTTTGCATTTCCATAATAACCCCAAACCTGCTATTCACCCATGCAGTATATATATACCAATTCCATCTAGTGCATATTTTACTTCAGTAATAAAAAGCCTGTTTATATCTTCATCATAACTTCTAAAGCCAATTACGACTACCTCTCTTGAAAATTTACTCTTGTGTGGTAGTTAATCTGCTTCAGCTTCTAGCTCAAGAACAAACCAGGTTTCAACAATGCAGTAACAAAAAGAAGCTCAGCAGCTTTTTTACCTCAAACAAGCTTATTTTTTTGTATACCTTACCAGTATAATAAGCTCACACACAATGACCATAAGGCAGAATTTAGTAATTTGTAAAGATTACTATTTGTGATGTCACTGCAGCCTTTTTTGCAGGAATTTTTCATGATCAGTAATCTCATCATACTCTAACAGGATGGGACGCAGCTCTAGTAATAAAGCTGAAAAGCAGGTGTGAAATAAGGTTTTAACATAAGGGAGGTAAAACTTTTTGTTTCAAGTCTCAGGAGTCCAGTAAAGGGAGGAACAGCTGGAGTATCCGACAAGATATTGGATATTGCTACACATAGACCGCTTCTGGGTAGCTTGCCCAGATTCTCTTGCATTATCCTGTTTATAAGGTAACCAATAGTGAACGGTGACAAAAAAGACAGAACATCTTGCTTTTACTTTTGTCTTTGTAATTTGTGTCTTACGAGATATTCCACTCTTTCTGGGAAAAAAAAAAGAAAAAAGTGTTCGGACAGGAAAATTATGGATCAACTCCAGCCTGATATCAGCCTGGGAAGTTTTGCTTAACCCAGAAATTCTTTAAATACCCCCATTAGACATAATGTAAAAATATCAGCAATAGGCAATAGAAAGTGATGCAAATTTTGAAGTAAGCAAAGGACCATTTTTAATTTAAGACTGATAGTTTCAACGCCTATTCAAAGGCTTAGGAGCTCCACATCATAATGCAAAAATTTAACAGAAAAAGCCAAAAGTGCACAAAAGTACATTCTAGCATAAAAGGACTTTGCATGCTATGAGTGGTGATAAAAACACTGACTTCGGGGACAACTTATTCAAGGTATCCTGCAGAAACATGAAAGAGGGTTGAAGAGAAGATGACTGTGTTTTCGTGATTAACTCAATAATATAAACTCCCAAGATAGACTGATGCTCCTAAATGAAAAAGAAATTAAACAAAAAAACCAAAAAAGCAACAACAATAAAAAAACCCACACCCAAACCAGCAAACAAACCAACTAATGTGAAAGGATCAGAAATACTTAGATGACACTGAAACAACGAAACAGACAAGCAATACAATTCATTATTAGCTCTATCTAGAAATTCTGTCTAGAATTTAGCTTCATATTCCCTCTGACCTCAAGTGTGCCCCTAAAATGCCTAATCTCTCTTTTGTGTGCATGTGGAGAGGGTTGTTACAGATGAAGTGTCTGGAAGAGCCCCATGATGTGTAACTGCCAACCAGACTGGTGTTTTCAGGGTATGACTCTGATCTATTTCATTCATAGTATGCTTTTTTCATGGTTTCTTTTTTCCATAGAAAAGAAGAAAATATTTTTTAAATATGTTGATCAGAATTCTATTTAAATAACTGACATCTTTAGCTCTATTTTCTCATCCACTATGCCCTGCCACACTCAATTTTTTGCCAAAGAAATAAATTCATCAACATCTCTCATGCAGATTTTCTGCTCAATGTGAGTGTCTGCCTTTGCCATCTTGAATTTGATTCTCAGCACTTGACCTAGGGCAGCTGAAACAATGACTTCAAAATCATTCCGAAATAGTTCCTGGAAAGGACGTGTTGTTGCTGACTGAATCAATGCAAAATGACTGACCAATAATTAGATCACTGCAACTGTGACTTTTCTCGCTAGACAGTGTAAAAGTAATGGTTACAGTAAATGAGCCTGCAGATTACACTAAAGGCTTGTCACTAACACAATTTGCTGATTTTTTTTGGTTTTTTGGGGGTTTTTTGCAGTGTTGGGGAAGAGGAGGATTAAAGATAACTGTGTGTAAAATCACTCATATATATTATAGAAGGGTTTCTGGCCCACATATTACCACTGGAAAGGCAGTGGATAGTAAATGAGATTTTGACCAATGCTGCAACTCCTCAAACCTTTCTGCAATTATGTATGGGAAAATTTATTTTCTACCTTCAGTTATATAAGTATTGGTTAATGAAAGCTCATGCAATTTGTGACAGGAAACAAGACTACTTCAAGGCTATAAATGAGATTCCTGTATAAGCTAGTGCAAAGCTGGCATAGCATACTGTTTTGCAACACAGCTGGGATAGTAACAATTCTCTACAGCAATCTTTTGTTAGCTGCTCTATGATGAAATTATGCTCAAATTGTAGAAATAACTGTGCGGCAGTGTCTATAAAAACAAGCTTCTCTCATCTCTATATCACTCAAGGCAGTTTCTTCCCACTGCATTTAATCACAAGTCAGGATCTTTCATGAACTGCACATCAGTCTCATACTATCTCAGAAACACTCTTCAACATGTAGGTTGGCATAAAATGCAAGTTTACACATGCAGAGTCATTTCATGTGGAAATGCTTTTCTATAAACATCATTGGTCTGTACAAATTCATGAGAAGAGGAGGTGGAGAGGGTGGTGCTGAACTCTTCTGTCTGAGATCGAGGACTCATGACAGTGACTCAAAAATGCTTTGGGGGAGGTTCAAAGTTGGTGTTACGAAACATTTCTTTACTGAGAGGGTGGTCAAGTACCAGTTACAGACTTCTTAGAGTGGTAGCCAATGTCCCAAACCTATTGGTGTCTGAGGCGTTTGAACAACGCCCTTAACAATATCCTTTAACTTACGATCAGGCCAAAATTAGTCAAGCAGTTCAACTAGATGATCATTATAACATCACTTCCAACTGAAATATTCTATTCTATTCTATTCTATTCTATTCTATTCTATTCTATTCTATTCTATTCTATTCTATTTTTTGTTAGTCTAACGCATCCTACAAATGATCAAGTCAAAGCAATTGAGTGGGCAACTTAAGTCAGAAACAAGCTAGTGGTAGAAGTGGAGTAAATACAATTTTTCTTAAATAAGAATTGCCAATGAGAAATATTGATGTGGAGGCATTGTACAGCTATGTCATTTTAATGCAGATAATAGGTCATGTGTAGGAGCAGATTTTGTCCCTGTACCAGATAAAGTGAGCTATGAATCTGAAATGGATAAAGGCAATCTTTGGGAAAAAAATAAATGGCAGTTATTGCTACCATACCTGTTTGGTTCCATTTGCCTTGTCAAAATTTCTGATGATATTATGTACATCAAAATTTGCCTCACATGTATATACAAGATTATGTCTCCTTTCTAAATTCTTTTTCCTGCCGTTCCTGAAGTCTCCTTCCTTTTTTTGATCATCATTTTTCTCCCAAACACTATCACCTTCTTCTATCAAAAGTAACATGGTTTCAAGAGTGATTTCCTCTTTATTTTCTTTTTTACAGAATCACAGAATCACAGAATAGACTAGGTGGGAAAAGACCTTTGAGCTGATTGAGTCAAACCTGTGACCTAACATTACCTTATCAGTCAAACCATGGCAATTTTTCACGTCTTCTGCCCCATTTATGACAAGCTCATCATCTTGAATAATCAATTCCAATGCCCTCTGTCAGAAAGAGTGAATTTCCACCTCCTCAGTGATAACTTTAACTTGAAGAACTAATGTCTTCATAGCAAGATGGTCTCTTCCCCTATAAGTGCTATAGAGGTAAGTGGTAAAAAAGGACAGCAGAAGTAAGCCCAATGAGTGTGTGAGGATCAGGTTCTCTCTGATGAAATTTAAGAAATATGTTGACTTTTTGAATACCAACATAGGTTCAGAAACCAAACAAGAAGGAAATATATATTTTTTTTATGACGACACCTATAACAAGTATTATTATAGCTTATTATGGCAAATGTTCATTTAAACAGATGGTCTTTTGTCCAAAGTATTAGCAAATAATGTCAGAACAAATGTTGCAAGTTTTTACTTGAAGATGAAAAGTTGACTTGACAGGTCAGGCTTAATTAGCTCTGAAACAAGGTGTCATGCACAGTGAAATAGGCATTTTTGTCATCCAGAAGGAAAAAAATGTGTTCTTTTTCTTTTCTGGATAAATCTCAAATGCAGGCCAAAAGAACTTCTGAAGACAGTCTGTCTCGTTGCTTGCTACAGCGCACTTGACCGCAATGTTACTGGATATTTGACACCGGAGTACCACTACAAGGCCTCAAATTTTGCAAAAGTTTATTTCTGAGGACTCAGATACAGGACCCAGTACTTATTGACTTACTGTCAATGAAAATTATGAAGGTGTAGTATTTTGATTTTTCCCATCATCTCTATAGTGTGCAATTTGAATAGAGAAGACTGTAAGGAAGAGTAGAAATAAAAGAATCAGAAAGTAAATCTGTATAAATAAGCTAAATATTACCTCAAGTTGTGACGTCTCTGTAGACTCTTCCGTTAGTAAATATCTAGTTTACTTTCAAACACATTGAGTCCCATGGATAAGAAAGATCTTACAGGCTTACTTGTACTTGTCACACAAATATATGAGTACTCAGCTCACCCACATCAACCAGGCTTATTTTTTTCCCTTTAGTGAGAAGAAATTCTGTATTCCTCAAAGATAAAGTTGCAAATTAATATGTAAAATGTATTTTTTTGTGAAAACATGTATCTTAAATTCAAGTGAAAATACATAGGGTTTGCATATGTACTCTTCTGTAACCCTCCAATAGACTCTGCTATAAACTGTTCCATGCATGTCAGTGTGTGATACTGAATAGATAAACTCCGATATGTTTGTGCTTCCTTGTGTCTGGCTTTGTGGTAATGACATTGGCTTCTGCAGCAGTTGTGAAATTTTAATGTAAGTTATATCTTCTTGCAAGATATTAATGTAGCCTATGCAGCTAAAGAGTCATTATACTGCTTATTATTATGTGCATGCTAATGTTGTTTTCTATCAAGTTACAGTTGCTTTTTATTAAACAACAGAGAAAGGTCACTCTAAAGGTTATACCAGCTTTGTTGTGACAGTATTTAAGCTGCAGCGCAAGTTTCCCTGATGTCCTGAGAGACTGCAAAATATATTGTTATATTTTCATCTACTAATTGCTCCTTCAAGTGACCTGGTTGTAGAGAAAGTATCTCAGCTTTTATTACATATACAGACAGATACGTTTCTCTGCATATTGCAGAGAACTGTAAGCATGGGATGAATAAAAAAGAGGAAAACTGGCAAACAGCAAACAACAAAAAAAAAAGCCCAAACAAAGGCACAGGTTGTCACAGGCAACCTTGGGACTATAAATAGCTCACAACTGCTCGGTTAGAGAAATGCAGCCTTGGGACCTGGGCAAGAAACAAAGAACAAGTTTCTGATGTACATGAAAAATACATAGCAGATTAAGATGTAATATGGCTTTGCAAGGGTGTACATAAACATGTGCATAATGATTTTAACTGTTGGTCTTACTGACAATACATATTTTGCTTTCTTTATAAGGTATGTTGTGGTTTGTTTTGTTTTAATTTTTTTTTTGCTTTTTTTGTTGTTTCTTTTTTTTTTCACAACAATATTTAGAATACAAAACTAAGAGGTCTGAGTTTCTTGACTATTATGAAAATTGTGATGCAGCAAAAGATTGAATGAGAGGGGCTATGGAAATTATTAACTGAGACAAAGCACCTAGGCATGTAGGGCACATAATCACTACAGTTTCTTTAATATATAAAAAGACAAGCATAATTTCTAATACTGAGCAAAAAATATGCAATTAGATAGCCTTAGATAAAATACAATTGTTTCTGTAACTTTGTTGACCCAAGCTTCTTTACACAAGAGGTAACACTATACCAAGTTTACCTGTTGCCATTCTTGCTCTGATTTTGTCTTGTGTGGAATTATAACTTTGAAACTGAAGCAAAATCTAAATAGGAAAGAAAATCTTCAGCCTAAAATAGAAGGGAAAAAAAATCAGATTTACATGATACAGACTCTGTTCTCTGGAAAGATGAGTCAGTATACGTTTTACAGGACCTAAACCAAAAGACTACCATCCTCATTAGAGTGCCTGAGTGCATGCTTTGTTCTCAAATTTGCTTTGCAAGCATATCACAGTAATTATACCAAGTACAACGCAAACACATCTATTTCTAATGGTAGCTTTTCTTGTTACTAAAATGTTCCTCTATTAGATGAAGCATTACTCCTACAGACAAAAATGTATGCTAAAGGTCATTTCCACTGCGAGAAGTGCAGATTTCTACATAGCATTTTAGTAGCATTTTTTCATTGGCCAGATTCCTTCAAGCAATGTGCAAGGCACAACTAATATATTTTTTTTTTACTTTTTCCATCAGTTTAGTGTCTGCAGACTTTAGATGCTCACTGGATGTAGCTCTCAGGATTCTTCATTTGCTTCAAAAACACTGATGGAAAGGAAAGTATTTTGGTATCCTTTTCTTCATGAGTTAATGATTTCTGTTTCATCCTTAGCTCACTGTTAGAAAGAAAAGTTTTGTAATGTTACTGTCATTGTTTACTTCTTATTTATTCAAGGTATTTAATTTACTTTAGTCTGCAAAGTACAGAACAAAGTCTACCTTCTTCCACTCTCCTTTCATAATGAGTACTCCTCTCTGACTCTGACCTCTGTTACTTCTGAATCAGGAGTTTTACTGGTCATCTGTGAATGTGTACTGGTTCAAGAAAAGACTTCATCCCTCCTATCCCCTCAGTTGCAACCAATCAGCTGTTTTTACTCATTAACTTCACAAAAAACCTGACACCTACTTCAAAGACCTTTATTCAAAGGGCTTAGTTTTCATATTTTATGTGTACTTTGCATGCAAGTAACACACTTCACTTCCTTTTGAATTACTTCTCTGCTTTTCTGTGAAGCACAGACAAGATCTTACCTCTTTCTGCAAACTGCTGTGAGACAATGTGATGTATTTTTTATTTCCTTGAGTATGTATATAAACAATATTTAGTAGAATATCAAGATGGTCTTTTAATTATTTGTTACATGACTATTTTAGCTGTCTCTTACTTTAAAAATTTGTCCCTTTATGAGGAATTCATAAGTATACAAGTTCATTACAATTTCACAATCAACTATGGAGTTCTGAAAAGTCACATTGGGACTGCATGTGCATCATATATGCTACATAGACCAAGCAAAGAATGGATGCTGAAAATAGCAGTTACTATCAACAGCTCTAGACCTAGGGCCAAGTAATCACCTCTTCAGCTTCCAGATAATAGGAAATCTGATCAAAATTGGCAGAATGAAGGGCATGGACCTCATGATACATCTAAAAAATCTAACACTGCATACGAAAAAAGACCTCAGAATGTCATGTTTTTCTGTGTGTATCATCATGGTCTAGTCCTGCCCAAACTAGTTTAGTATTCAAACTGCAGATGTGTGGAAATTGCCTATTTTCCAAGAGAGACATTAGAAGTATACAATATACAGTACTGCTGTCCAACATTATGTCTGGGTTAGCAGTAATTCCCAAATGGTCGTGGTGGTAGTGGAGGACTTTTTTCTGGTAATTTATGACTCTGCTTCCTCTAATACAACTCCAGTTGCATTTTCTTTCCCCTACTTTGAAAACCACACTTTCAGGTGTCTCTGGGCAATTAAACTTGCATGATTATCTTGTTATGCACGTGTATCCCGGAACACATAAAACCTGTCAGTCTATCATTTGTGTATTTGCATGCATTCTGATGCCCACAAACCTATATCTGCATGAAGAGCTAATGCGTACAGCTTACTTTCTTCACAAAATGTCTATAAAAGAAAATAAATTCTTTTAGAAGAGACTTAAAATTATTTCTGAACTCCGTTATTAACAAAAACCTCCATGTACTCTGCTTCTTATAAACCTCTGTTATTGAGGTCTATTTTTTAGGTCATGTGATATGGTTAGAGAAATTTTCTTGTAAAATTAGTTTGCTCTGATAGAATGGCTACCTTAACTAGGATTAATTGTTTGCGTTCTAGTCCCAGATAGTTTAGCTCTTGTTTTACTTTAAGTGACTTTGTTTTAATCACTCATATGTCTTTTTTTAAAAAAGTTTTCTTCTTTCCCTTGTTTTTTTTTTTTTTTTTCCCTCAAGTTATGGATATTCCTACCACCAAAAGAAAAATCAGCAAAAAATCAATGGACGCCAACAAATTAAAAAGTATTCAACTAGGTCATATTAGTAACATCTCCGTGTACTACACACCACATCACCACATGGGATGCAAACAAACAAAGAAGAATTTTCTTACGAAAAAGTCAAACTTTTAGTTAAAATTAAGTCATAAGGATATAATAACATAAATAGCCTTTACACTACAAAGAACAAGCTTCTACTATTTGGGGGTTTTCAGAAGTGGGCATGGGTGGTAACAAAATATAAATCAAATCAAATCTTGACAAAACTCAAAATTTTTGTATCATATAAATAAAATTTTTAATGTGCATTGTCTGCTGTATTCCTTTTTCTTCAGGGCAACTTTCCACAGATTTTTCTTCACTGAAAGACAGAACTAAGCTGATGTAGACACACCTAGACTCCCATCCTATTCTCTTTAGTGGGAATTTGTTGAGGTAGAACACTGGAAGTGAAGGGACCAACAGTGTGTTCCAGTTTGTGAATAGCCAAGAACTAGAGACACCAACAGGTGGCATTTTTGGGCTCTGTCCACCTGGGCTCAGATCCTGTTCTGCGTTTTCCAACTGGCACAGCATCACTCTGAGTATTAATGCATTGGCTCCGAGTCGCAGAGCTGGCCAAGTCATTGATGCCAAGACATTAATACTCCTTGTGAATAGGAAATTAGGCTACATTCTGCACCAACAAAGTCAATGAAATCATTATTACATCTGTCCATTCAAAAAATGAGTCTCAAGTAGGAGAACTGCTCTCTTCAAAATGTTAAAAAAAACCCCGTACATGCAATCTTTTTTCAAAAAAATCTTTTATCCAAAGAGCATAACCTGTTCCCTCCTATTCCCCCCCATTATTCTAAACATCAGAAATAAATACAGGCATGTAGATATGAATGCTGTCAAAAAGAAGATAAGCAGGATCAGGCCAGTAGTTTTTAAGAAACTGTGAAAATGAGAAATGGAAATACAGATACAGTTTGATCCAATCTGACAAGGCATAGTAAAATCCAGAACTTTAAAAGTAACATATTTATACAGGGAGTTTAATGAGATGATCATTGAAAGTATCATACTATGACAACCAAAAACATCCTCTGACCTTTTCAAAGCAGACTAATTCTCAGCAACCTCATGAGAAGATCATTCCTGTAAGTATCCTCCTGTGCTGCAGCTAACAAATACGTCAATAGTTTCACTCTTTGTCAGGATCCAATACTCTCTGACCAGGCTCTTTCAAATACTCTGCACAAGGAAGGTTTAAAGTTTTCATACCAAATTTACTTAGTTGAAGATACTGGACTTTACATGCGGTTTTGATTTAGCAGGGTATGCAGCAGTGTACTGAGGTTCTAATACAAGCACAATATAGCAATTACAATATTCACCTAGATCACATTACAAACAATTCCCATCATCAACCCCTATACATGTGCCGTGACAGTGCTGAGCACCCTCAGTCACTGGAAAGAGTATGTGGGAGCTCAAGTCTGTTGCTGTTTTTAAAGTTTATCCTGTTGGTTGCTCAGCTTTTATAGTCTGTGCTGGGCTGAGCCACAAATACTCTTCCCCCATGCTGGTCCGGCTGGCTCAGAAAGACATTAAAACCATTAAGGTAATTTACACAGTCGGTTGACCAGCTCAAACATTTGACTAAAAAAAAAGGTCACCATCTGTTCTTTTTTAAGTTCAGCTTTCCTTAAAACAGCTCTTGTCACTCCCTGTACCTTTCCCTGAGTATCACAAGCACATTCTCTTTGATCATCTTCTCTGATCCTTCTTTCATTATAGGATTTTGGTGATTGGTTACACCATAATATTTGTTCATGACAGCTGAAGGAAATTTCTGTTGATAAATCAGCATGTTTTTGATGGTATGTGTGGCTGGATGGTATATGACAGAATCTAGAGCAGTTTCATTAGGTTAGTCAAAAATAAAAAATATTCCTCGCCTATATTGCACCTCTAGGGCAAAATATGGATAAACAAAAAATAAACAAACAAATTTTGGTCTTAATCCCAGCATAGTCAAATCAATTGGGAGTCATTTAGTCACCAGGAAATACTGGGTATGCAGACAAATGTACCCAGCAGCACCTGGACTGTCAGAGAAGCTCCCAAAGAGTAATCACAAAACACACCCAAATCAAAGAAAAAGAAAGGTGAAAAGACTAATTATGAATTAAGTGTAGTGTTTAATGCAACTAAGTAACAGATGGATAATGTCAAATGGTGTGGTAAATCCATGAGTATCGGATACCTTACAATCTGTGTCAGTCCCATCACACTTTTCTTGGCCTCAAAAAGTTTAACTCAGCAGGCTCTCATTTTACCTAAATGAGTCAAAAAGAAAGCGACCACCACAAGTGGGTGGGTAGTGGTGGTACAGCATGTCTACGGCTCGCTGATGGTGTACAACTACAGGTATGTTTTGGTGTGCACTGGGATATCAGGGAGCATGCCTGAATCCTGACAGCCATGAGGTATCTGCCACGTTGGCACAATTGCCCGGAAAGATGTTTCAATGCTAAAAGTCAGTCAACATGAAATGGCTTAAGAATTTACTCCAGACCACATGGTATCTCTAGCTATGACTTTGTTTTGATTAACAGAAATAACCTCCTGTAGGTGACCTGCTGGTTCACATTAAAAGGCCAAACAACAATCTTGTTATCTAGAGCAATTTTTCATTAACAAAACTTTACTCAAAACATACAGAAAATATGGACAATATTTTAGTCTGAATATATTGTCTCACTATATTACTTCCATTTGACTTTCCTTCAGCTTTCAGTTACTGTTGCTATTTTGTTGGAATATAAAATACTATGAGGAAGCTTATTTATATTTGTTTTCAAATCTTCCTTAAAAGGTGTAATCCAACACATAATAAATACATATGGAGGCAAGTTAACCTCATATAGTTTCAGATCACAGCAGAATAATTTTTATTATAAAACAAAATTATAAGGTACAGAAAAATCAGCCCTAGAGATCTTAGCATGTTCCCAGATTACAGGTTTTAGGTGGAGTACAGCCAACAAATTTATAATTTTCTGCCTCTTTTTTTTTCAATAATATATAAAACATTTATAAGATTTCTTGTATTACAAAACTGCATCTAACACATTCATTTCTGGTAGAAAAAGAGACATATTTAATAGCATATCTTTAGGGATTTTGAAATTTTTCTATATATTTGATGTTTTCTATAATGTCTATTACTATAAACAGTGGTACAGTTTAAACATGTCTTTTAATTATAAAAAGCCCATCCAGCTATAAGTTTTTTGCATCTCTGAAAGTTAGAGCTAATCAAATCTCTGTTTTGTGCAAGGAAAAATATTCACTTGGGGGTTTATCTTTTATTTTATATTTTATTCAGTAATTTCTTTACCATTCGTAAATAGATTCTAGGTTTTCTTCTAAAATTTTTTGTTTACTCATCAGTTTGTATCCAGATTGCTTGGAAGTACGTGGTAATATAATATATGATATGTCAAGTTATTTATGGCACATAATTTGCTTACTTTGCTTACATTTGATGCATTATACAAGCAGCAAGCTCAAATCAATAGCAACACAGAGGGTCAGGAACATTTTTTTCTGCAAGCAAACTTGTTTACATGCATCATGAAATTTCTTTTGCAAATGTGAATTTTATACACACACACAAGCAAAACAAAACCCCTTTCATTGACACAATATTATAAGAATTATATAGCTTGAAATATATGCAGCCAAATTTAGTATCTTAGTACAGAAAGGTGTTAACTCTAAAAGCATTAAATATTTTCTTTTTTATAAAGGGTGACAGATTATATTAAATTCCTTAATATTCATGATTTATGTTGAAGCTGATGCTAGTTGTTATCCTGTAGTCATGCATTAGTAATTTCCTGTGGTAATGGACCATATTTGGCTATCCACTTCCTTGTTCCCTATATTTCTCTGCTCATTGCAAGGACCAGGAAGCTCAAATGGACTCTGCGGAAGAAAAGGGAGACTGTCTCTCCCCTGAGGGAGCTGTCACAGGCACTGCCACTGAGCTTGAGACATGTTGGTGCAGGTAGGGCTGGCAGTGGAGGCAGCGGGGCGCTGAGGTGGGAGAAATGACTGCCCCCGCAGGACACAGCTCTGCATACAGCATTTTTCATTCTGATTATTTTCTGGTTTTCTTGACCTAATTGCCTTGGGATTTTTCTACATAAAGGGTCACATTTCTCATTCTTATCCAAATAAAATTTAGCTGTCCTTATTTTAAACCTCTTTTGGTGTCCTGTGGGGAGATGCCCCAGCACAGCCTCCTCAAAGCTCTGAGCACCTCAGGATTCTGTCACAACCGCAGGCTACAGGATGTAGAGGGAAAAACAACGTCTCCATTACTGCAGCCTGGAGGACCGTGGTATGACTACCTGTAGGCAGAACATTGCATTGATGTATTTTATTCCCACCACAGTGATCTATAATACTCTTATTTCCATGGTATATATATTTTTGGCATTAAGACTAACTCTGTCACTGTTAGCCATTTATCTTAACTATTTGCCACTTCACTCTACAGTAGCAAAACAAAATAAAATTTGTCTTAACACACCCAACTGTGTTTTTTAGATAAGTACACTAAACAAGGTATGTGATAAAGTTTTTCTGTTTTTTTTTTAATAACACAATATATTTGACCTTCCTAAGACACATCACTCTTTTTCTGTTAACTTGTGAAATGAAATTTCAAGCTGTTCTTCATATTGCCACAGACTTCATCTGTAATCGCCAAGGAAATGCTCATTTTGGCAGATGAATCTGTCTGTTCTAGTTAAAGCAATATTTGGACATATTCAAACAAGGAAAACAATGTTTTACTGTTGATTTCTGCACTTTCACTTTTATTTACAGTGCTGCAAGGATACTTACCTTGTTCTAACAAAAATGTATACTCTTTGAACTCACATAGTTGGAGATGTTTTTGTTCTTAAAGCTCATATGTACTATGGAGAAAGTTCTGCAACATAGAATGGTTAATTACACAAACTATACAATATTTTTTAAATGAAGTTCCAATCCAGAAGAATCTGAATTGAACTATACACCAAGGAAAAGTAAAACA
This sequence comes from Melanocharis versteri, assembly GCA_013397845.1. Taxonomy (NCBI): domain Eukaryota; kingdom Metazoa; phylum Chordata; class Aves; order Passeriformes; family Melanocharitidae; genus Melanocharis; species Melanocharis versteri. Next base: position 1,813,867 of record VZTG01007349.1, on the reverse strand, counting down.
TTATTTCCTAAATTTTGGTGAAATACTCCATTGCTCGAACTCCAAAACAAGAAAGATATAGAGGACGGAAAGGAAGAACTTGGTTTTACTTGAAATAAAGAGCATCACGTCCTTGTTATTTCGTTGGCCAATTTACAGCTAAAGATACGACTAAGAAGAACCAACACAAACCTCTGAAACCTCTCAACCCCCTCCCCCTCACCTCAAACTTGCTAACTAGGGAAACTCATAAGCCAGCTGAAATGCACAAAAAGTAGGAGAAAGTAAAAAAAAAAAATCAGTAATATAGAATCTTAATGAGGTTTTGCTTTGGCATTTTAGAACTTTGCCCCATTGCCTCATTAAAATTAACATTTCCCAGCTAAGGAATTTCTGTTTGGCTTTTTTTTTTTTTTTTTTTTTTTTTTAAATAAAGCTGACTCCAAGTTACTGAACAATCCTTGCACTTTCCTTTCCCAAGGACATCCTGTTTCTCATTGTTTGGTTTTCCTCCAAAACATATTGATCTACTTCCAGTATTTCTACCTGAAGGTTTAGGAAATCACTGTGATTCTGCCCAACCATTGTCACAAGCTGTCAATTTACAGAGCTCTGTGCCTTCTGGCAAGTATTAGTCAGGAGCCTCTTCAAGAGGCTGAAGATAATGGGGAAACAGTCTGACCTCAAGTATGTTTGTGCTTGGTGTAACTTATAAACATCAGACTCTTCAACTTTTTCCATTTTTGTTTGAATATTCGTTTCAACCATGTGAATGTTTTAATTGTCTTGAAAAATACTTGTCTGAGCATTTGTTAGGAAGATAAGCATATTCATAATTTATGTTTTTTTCTTTTATGTATTTTCATTAATGCCATAAGTAATAAAGCATCATATTTCTTTATATTAAATGGGAAATCAGCTTTCACATTAAAAAAAAGTTATTTATGGATCATTTTTGTTCTGTACTGGAATATTTGGTGTAAGGTGTAGACCAGGCTTAAAGATTTGCACTAAATTAATGTAGTAGTGTGTATGTGACAAACACTAGAGTGTGGAATATGCATCATTAACTCTCATTGTAAAATAAAAAAGAAAAAGAAAAGGTATTTTCTTAATCTGACAGGGAAAAAGGACATTTTCATCCTCACTGAATATCGTAGAATACAGTGGGAAAAAGACACCAAAGAAAATAGCATTTTTATGATCATGTTTTTTAAATGAAACTTTGGTATCTATTGTTTAACATTAAATTGTTCTCATGGTTTACAGCAAGAAACGAAAATATGAAAAAACATTATTCTCTTGTCACTAATGAATAATGCTATAATGGAATATGAAATTTTTTACATTTATGGGTGTCGTGGTTTGACACTGGCCCAACACCAGGCACGCACAAGAGTCCCTCAGTCACCCTCCCCTGCTACAGCTGGGCAGTGGAGAGGGAAAAAAAATTAACGAAGGCTTCATGAGTGAGATAAGGACCAGGAGAAATATTTCAAGGGCAAAACAGGCTCAACTTAAGTTGCAAAGCTNTCCCCGTGGATCCCCACGGGCTGCGGGTGGATCTCTGCATTCCCCGTGGATCCCCACGGGCTGCAGGGGCACAGCTGTTTCACCATGGTCTCTTCGCCACGGCCTGCAGAGGAATCTCGGCTCCGGCGCCTGGAGCACATCCTCCCCCTCCTTCTCCACTGACCTTGTTGTTTTCCTCACATGTTCTCACCTCCTCCATTTCTCTGACTAGAAACAAAACCTGGGACTTTGTTTTGAATTCCTTCTTAAATATGTCATCACAGAGGCGTTACTAGTCTCTCTCATTGGCCCAGTTTTGGCCAGCAACATGTCCATCTTCAGAGCCATCGGCCATTGCCTCTGCTGGACATGGTGGAAGCTTCCAGCAGCTTCCTACAGGAGCCATCTTTGTGCCTCCCTGCTACCAAAATCTGGGCCGTGCAAAACCAGTACAATGGGGAATTACTTTGAAAAAAATATGGATATTTTTGTGGGTCATATATGATGTATAGTCTAGCTGCAGGTAGACACCTCAAAAGACAGTTTGTAGCATGTATAACACATTTTCTAGATTTTATTTAAATTTTAATCAGTAGCTAGCTTTTATTCATTTGTTATGAATTCAGTGGAGATTTACACAATTTCAGTGACAGTTATAATAATTATGGACTATTTTCCACGAGCACTAGGGTTTGGGGTTTTTTCGGCTTTGAGAGGCTTGCACCTTGTGCTATTAAGAGTCTTACACTTTACATGTAATGGAAACATTTCACCATAAAAAATATTCACATAAGCAAGACTTTGTTTGTTGATTCTCTTACACCACAGCGGATCTAAATCCTTCAGCTTAGGAAAGATAACATGTTTCAGTTTTATATTAAACCATTTAGGGCATAAGCATGCGGTACTTAGACCTTCGGGGCAAATGCCCTTCTTATTATGGAAACATGAAGAAAGGAGACAAGACATTTAAATATTAAATTTAATTATTATAATTCGTTACAGACTTGTACCAATTGATACCCTGTAAATATATTATCTTGAATATATATTACATTTAAGTAAAGCAAGAGTTCTTTTACCAATTTCAAAATGAGCACTGAGAAAAAAAATCCTGGGAAACAAATCTAAGTTTTAGACCAACACATTTGCAAGTTTCAGCTAACATGCGAATTTACATTCAAGTGGCAACCTGTATGTCAAGTAATTCTTTGGTTTTGAAAGATGTTCCTTGGCCAATGCAGCAATTTGGTTTCCCTTTGAAATTTAGAAAAGAAGACGGAAAATCAGAGGAAAGGGCTGAAAATTCTTGTTCATGGATTAAGAGAGTGCTGAAATCTGTAAAAAACAAACAAGTTGTGTCTTGGATGCTGTTGAAGGAAGTCCCTTCCTAAGAAATTCCTAGGAGATGATTGTGTAGAGGTTTGCTGCCATTCAGAATACTACAGAGTTTAATGAAATTGAACATGAACGCGTTAGCTTGTTCTTAAGGACAGAATAAGCAGGAGGGAAGCTGTTGTAAATGAAACCTTCCTTTGTTTCTAAACTGACCTAATATCCTTGAGAGATGTAATTTAGAACGTCTAGTTCAGTTCATTTTCTGTTAAAAACTGTTTGCTTGGAGAGGAGGGTTAAAACCTGTTGGCTGGTTTTGAAGAGTTTTGTCCGTGAAGAATTTCTGGTAGTTTATTTCAAAGCACCAAGAAACTTGGATTTCATAATAACATAATAGACTCATCTCCAATTTCTGCTATTGATTACCCAGGCATTCAATAGGGAAACTAATGTAGATAAGGCTTTTAAATTTTACTTACTGAATGATGATGTTCTGTTTTTTTCACAGGTGTTTAAAATAATTTTCAGTATTTTCAATGCACTTGGACAAATGGAAATTTATTTACAATAGTGCAGAAATATGTTTCAAATAAGATCTGGAGTTCAGAAAATTAGGGAGTCAATAACTAAGAAAACTTTTTACTTATTTAATATACAGAGAAGAAAATTTCAAAATCCAACCTGACAGAAAGATAACAGATTAAGAAACAGTAAAACATATATTTATTTACATTTATTATAGGATTTACAATTGAAGCTAAAACCTATATCATGTCTATTAAAAAGTAAAATAAGAAAACTCTCTGATAGCAGCATTATCGTAAAGGGATGAAGAGATATCATGAAATATAATCCCCATAAAATGTGATAGTTAAATTCTAAGTTCAAGACTGGGTACCCTAGTCAGAAACACTTTTTGTAATTTTTTTTTAAAGAATTTTAATTGAGGCAATCAAAATATAGTTATATGCTTGGTGTTTTAAAAGCAACACATTTTTGTAAGTGTATCATCATGTATGGCTACGTATAAAGGGTGGAAAGATTTCTTGGTGAATAGTTCAGAGACTTAGCTATTGTGTTTAGGTTGATTATTTCCAGGCTTTTACATTGCACATTTTGCTAACTATGACTTTAATATTTGTGAAATAGCTGTAATTAAGATTTAGATCAGGGAACATTTGGTTTCTGTTTCACTTCATAAAACTTCAGGCATGTTTCCACTCAGACTATCTATTTTAAGTGTTGATTTGTATTCTGTTTCTTAGAAAGGAACAAGATATTGCAATCATAAAATGAGTGAGTAGAAATTTAAGTCCTTTTATATGTAAGAAAATGAGATTTGAAATATGGTAGAAATGCACTCATTTCTTTTTCTTGCAGGACCTATCAGAACAAGATTTTAGGTAGCTATTGTGGATTCTCCACACATGAAAAATGTGCATAAACTCTCCTTGTATTTTGACTAACACTAACTCCTTTCTATGCTCCAAGAACAAAAATACTAAAAAAGAACAATTTGGAAGCTCAGAAAAGTACTGTATGCATCTCCCAGCAGCTAAAATTCCTTCTTTTCTGCCTGAAAGGTATATATAGCTGTTGTCCCAGAAGAAATGTCAGTTTACTTGCTGCTTAAATATGGCCCCTTTTCATCTTATTTTCATCTTCGGGATGTGAAGGACTAGAAATGAAAGTCATTTGGTGTAGATAAAGGTCTAGATGATGAGGTAACAAACATAAGTAGTAAAAACTTTCACAGAAACATGAGATAGATGTCTCACGGGGATACATGCTAAAGAAAATTCTTCTGATTACTTAACGTCCTTGCAAATAGGTTCCTAGCTATATCATACCAAAGAAAGACATTTTTCTTCTGCAGTTTGCCTTTATAAAGCATTTGATAAGGAGATGGCCTTGCATTAAATTAGCCTTGCCTCAATCCAAGTCATTCTGATTTCCTTGATGTGAGTCCACACTGGAAAATGTCAATATCTTTCAAAATACTTGGATGGCATAAATTTTGAAGGTTACACTTTTAAGCTACTGACATGGACAATTTGTAGTCATCTCAAACTGTCAAAAATATGAAGTTAATGAAAAAATTGCATGCACAGCAATGTGATGATTGCAGTTCAAGCAGTACTTCTGTTGAGCCTTTAGTAGCCAGGAAGACTGGTTAACAGAAAGAACACTGGGATTATGATATGTCCTGTTCTTTGCCTTTCTCCTGTTTCCTAGGTCATAGATGCCTAGATCTTTCTTTTGAAGGAAGAGATATAAGTACAAATATAAGTGTATAAGCCCTTGCATTATAAATCTATTTAAACCACATTATCAGGAATATTTAACAGATATTTCTTCTTCCCTTCTCAATGTGCATGTACTGAAGGGACAGTTGGGTTCCATAATGCAGCAGAGAAGTAATTCAATTCAGTGGTAATTACACTACAATTAACAACATTCTTATGTCTCATATTCTGTGAGCCTGTCTGCATTTATTTCGAAAGAAGTGCTCTTCTAAAAATTTTCTTTAATTCTTCTGGTGGCAGTTTGAGTTAATGCTGCCTAATGCAACCCAAGTATTACCCGTTGTAGGATTAAACCCCCCAAACACTGAAATTGTAATGTCACCATAATTTCTGTACTAATAATTGAATATTCTTGTTAGCTCACAATAATTCATCTGTTATACTGAGATCTCTGGAGAAAATTAACAATGCATATGGTATTATTTTATTAAGACATGGCATTCAAACTATTAGTAAAAGAGAATTTGGCTTCAGAGAATCTGAAAGCATAATACATATCAAAAAGAGGTAAATTCAACAAATAAGTGCCAACAAGTAAAAATTTTATGCCTGGGGCACAAACTGGGTGTATAATGTGGAAACAGAGAACTGTCATTAGAGACAAATCTGGAAGACAGAGCAGATGATTACTGCATCATAATTGTGGACAAATACCTACGGTATTTCATCTCTTGTTCATATTGATTTTGATTTTCTATCATACCCTGAGGCTTATTTATTTCAGCAGTGGGTCTTCTGATCTGACAGGGCTTTTTGTCAACTGACAAAAAAAGTTAGATAATAAAATCACATCCTACATAATTTTATTTCTGCAAATGTCAACCTTTTCAGTTCCCACTTTGTTTTGCCACTTTGTCTTAGCATCATTATATCTCTTCCTTATTTGTCTTATTTTCCTTCTTTTCTAATGTATCTTGTATCACCAATTCTTTTCACTAATCCACACACAATTTTCATATTCAGTTCCCATCCTGTCTCTTTTCATTAGAAATGAGTGAATTCAACCCAAGACACCAGGTGTACAAAATAAACAAAAGTCTATGTTTTTTGTAACTTAGCTGCTGAAATATATATTTTAGATACTACCTAAATAATACTACCTATAATACTATTTGCTATTAATGATTCTTTCAAGTTCCTATTAAAAGATCAAATTTTCATTCTTTATACTGTAGCTATCTTTAAAAAATTGAATAATTTTTAGCGTTAGGAATCAGTCCTAAGTTGAACTGCTACAATCTGCACTTTGTCTTTTACTCTTTTCATTGGGTTCGTGTGGCCAGGTTTTGGTAGCGGGGCGTATACAGGTGTGGCTTTTGTGAGAAGCTGCCAGAAGCTTCCTCTGTGTCTGGCAGAGACAATGGCAGCTGGCTCCAAGACGGACCTGCCACCAGCCAAGGCCAAGCCGATCAGAGATGGTAGTTAGGCCTCTGTGATAACACATGTAAGAAGGCAAGAAAGTTATTGTGCAGATGTGATTGTGGCCAGAGGAAAGGGGAGCGAGAACATGTGAGAGGAGCAGCTCTGCAGACACCAAGGTCAGTGGACAAGGAGGGGCGGGAGGTGCTCCAGGTGCTGGAGTTGAGATTCCCCTGCCGCCCGTGGTGAAGCCCATGGTGAGGCCGCTGTGCCCCTGCAGCCCATGGGGAACNCATGGTGAGGCAGCTGTGCCCCTGTAGCCCATGGAGAACCACACAGGTGAGATCCACCTGTAGCCTTTGGAGGAGACTTGCATGCTGGAGGAGGTGAATGTCTGAAAGAGCCTGTGAACTTACGGGAAATCTGTACTGGAAGAGGCTACCAGCAGGCACCTGCAGACCTGGGGAGAGAGGAGCCACACTGGAGCAGATTTATTGTCAGGATTTGTGACCCTTTGGGGGATTCACTTTGGAGCAGGTTGTGCCTGAAGGACTGCACCCCATGAAAAAAGTGACCCATGTTGGAGCAGGTTCATGGAGAACTGTCTCCCTTGTGGATTCACATTGGAGAAATTCGTGGAGTACTGTCTTCTGAGGGAGGTACCCCATGCTGGAGCAGGGGTAGGATTTTTCTCTCTGAGCAGAGGCAGGAATAATGTGTGATGAACTGACCGTAACTCCCATTCCCTGTCTCCCTGTGCCACTGTGCAGGGAGAAGGTAGAGCTTGGGAGGGAGGGAGGGATGGGCAAAAGGTATTTTTAAGATTTATTTTATTTCTCATTATTCTGCTCTGATTTTGTTGGTAATAAGTTCAGTTGATTTCCTCAACTTCAGTCTGTTTTGCCTGTGATGGTATTTGATGAGTCATCTCTCCCAGTCGTTATCTCATCTCGTGAACCCTTTGCAATACTTTCTATCCCCTCTTCAGTTGTGGATGGAAGTGATGGAGTGGCTTTGGTGGGTGTCTGGCATTCATCCAGGTCAATCCCCTACACTATTCTTACAACACCTATTTTATTATGATAATGCAGCCTGACATTGTGGAAAATAAATGGTTTGTAGATTTGAAAAAAATTGCCAATTTCAACAGAAGCAAAATTTATTGTTTAATGAGAGATGGTCAAGGTAGCCAGACAAATTTTTACTATTCTTCAGGAATTCAACACTCATTTAACCAAGACATGAAACTTAATAAAATCTCAATGTTCAGAACTGTAGAAGAAATTTCTGCACATTCTAGGAGATTAATTATTTACACAAACTTCATCATCAGTGTTTCAGTATAGAGCTGAACAGAATGAATGAGACTTTGCAAGAAGTATGTATATCTGGCAAGCAAGAGATCATCAGGATGGTTACCAGAATTGAAATAGAGGACATTGTTGCTCTCTTATTCTCAATATTATTGAGAATACAAGTGAGAAAGACAGACGGATACAGTATAAGATCTTACTTCTGGGACACTGAATAAACGAAGCAGGCTGAATGTGAAAGAAGCTGTAAAAATGATTAATTGCTGAAGTAGGTGTTGGGTGGGGGGAAGGGAAGACAGGTTATGAATCTGTAGTAAGGCCTGATTGATGCTGATGACAGACTAAAGATTACTTTTCCCTGTTACTTTTAAACTTTGTTTCCTTAGTTAGGTAATTACAATTGTTACAAAAATGTCTATGAAACCATTTTTTCATATTCCTCATATTAATTTTTTGTCACATTTATACACACGTATGAATAAAAAGAAATTCTGCCACTTATAAGTTAAATTTCCAACTGTCTTTAAATATTTATTTTGTCAAACACAAAAGAATTTACTGACTTTCGTGTAAACTTCATTGCAATAATAACTGTCCCTGAGGTGGCCCTGGCATCAGAAAATTGAAGTGGATAATGGTCAACCTCTCTCAGCTACGCTTTAGCTATCATTGCCTTTCTACCTGGCTTATTGCTAATTTCAGGACTTTCACTTCTGACATCTTAAGGTGTTTAAGTATTGCCATGATACTTCAACATATCTGAAATATACTGAATATCCTAATGTGGCAGCTATATGTGGTTTGGTCATCACAAAGAAAACGGCAGAGATCTGATATTTGTGGTGTCGATTTTATGCCCTTTCTCCTTGGCTTTCAGCAAGTTGTAATTTATTTTATCAGCTGTAGGAACATAGTGTGACAAGATATTTTCTACTTTAATTTAGCCATTGCATATACTCTAAATGGTGACAATAATTTGTCTGTCTGAACTGCTATGTGATTTCTAACTATTTTTTTAGTTTAGTTTTAGTTTCCTAACTATTTTTTATGCTAATAATACTAGTGATTTTGTAACATTTGCCTTTGAATTCTGATTTAAAGGTTAATATTTTCAAGGGAGTTCCTCATCTTCATATCAATACCACAATATTCCACTTCAGTGTCATAGAAAGTGTGGGTAATAATGAAAAATGAGGATGATTCCTATTTAAGAGTCTAGAAAATCTTCTAAACCCAATATTTAAAAACATGTCAATGGATGTATTCACTGTCTACTGTTGTAATAGCAATCTAATCAAAGGCAAAAGAATCTGCTTTCATTTCTCTCCTAGCTTCCTACCAGATACCGGAATGGTTTTGCTAGAAAAGGAGAGAAAGAATTATTTATATCTGTCTCACAAGAGCATAAAACTCTACCACAGTCTATTTAAGGTGAGCCTGTGGGAAATGAAAATTCCAGGAACCTTTTATGAGCATAGCAAAAAAAGTTTAAAAAAAAAACAGGCAAAAAACCAGATTCAAGTGAGACCTTTAATAACACATTTTAGCTTGTTATTTTAAACAAGTCTGAAGAATTTGCTTTTATTAAAAAGACTAGCACTTCAATAATGAAAATCTCTACATTAAATGAAATTTTGATCCTCATATTAGCTCTGTGGTGTGAAGAAATAGTCTCTGCTTGCTGTGTTTCCAAAATTTCATTCTTGTCAGAATAACTAATGCAGACTTGGCCCTTTTGTTTATTTGAGTCTTTTTTTTTAATTAGTGGATCAGGTCTCAAAAGATATATTTACCCCCACCTTTTAAACAAATGCTTAGCTTTTGCATATAATATCTCTGCAATTAACTTTTTATTCATTTCTGTGCTGTTTGACAACAGCACTTAAAGGTAATCTATCATTGACAAAACTGTAGATGCATCCTCTGGAAAAACAGGACATCATTAGTCCTTCTGCCACGAGGGTGAAAGAAAAAGGGAGAGATGCAATTAATTACGTGGGACACTCTTCACAGCAGCTGTAACAGGTTTGCTGGCCTGCTGCCAGGTTAATGAAGATGTAGGGTGAAAGTAGATGGCGTTAAAGACAGCAACACAATAATGTAGCTCTAGGCTGTTTTCTACATACTACCTACTCTAGCCCACTTTTCTTACTTAAAGCCTCTGATACCACATATGTGGAAAAAATATGTTCTTCTTGAAGTTACAATGCTCTCTCTTTTTTTGAGGAATTTATTCAGTAAATCAGTTTATGCGTTTCTCTTAGGAAGAGATTTTCTTCTGAACCAGAATTTTACCTGCACTCCTCCAACAGAAATCAGGGAAGCAGTCAGTCACTAAAAAGTATGTCTTTTGTGTTCCAGAGATTAATAATTTTTCTATGTAATCATAGTTTTATTGCTATCTGTTTTTTAAAAAATAATTAATGTACAGTAGGAAAGATTGGATAGATGGGTGTTCTAGGATTATTAGGAAGTAAAGGAAGGAAAAAAAAATACTGCTCTATTTCATAGAAAAAATGCATTTATATATGAAGTTATTTCCTCAGTACTAATAAAAATTTCCCAATTAATACAATATTTCCAGAGTAAAAAAATCTCCTGTTCTCTGACCTCTTTCAAGCACAACATGCACACACGTTAAAGAAAATAACCACGAGACACACACTTACACTTTATTTTGGTGTACTTCTCAGCATGTTATGTAGGCTTGAAATGCTGCTTGTCCCCAGTGACTTGTACTGAACCCTTCTAGTGCTTTACAGCAGTAGTCAGTGCTGGTAGGATGTTAAATGCTGTGTTTTTTCCCATCCCCAAAGGACAGAAAAAAGATGGAAGACAGAAATCAATTCAAATGTTCAGGAGCAGGGGTTGGTAGGCCTTCTTTCTTTAATATTTCAGAAGTAAACACATTTCCTAGCAAAAAAAATAAAAGCATACTCTAGGGTAGGGTGAAGGATTTTTAAATGGTTATGAACCTCAATGTAGCATTTTGAAAAATGCAGTAGACTTCCAGTTAGTAATGAAAACTGATATTGAGTGGGATACGCTTTAGATTTCAAAATTATTTGTGAGGTTCAGTGAGAATTATACCTGTTCGATTCTTCTATTTTTTTTTTTACTTAGGTTTTGTCAAGGCCAAGGGAAAAAAAGCACAATATGAAATATCTTCCTCTCTTGNTGAGGGAAACCTTTGGGAGACAGGTGCACTGCAATGGACCCAGTAAAAAAAACTGAACGCACGATTTAAAATAAAGTAAACTGTGAGAGAGCCAAACTCTTATTTAATTTTCTTGTCTTTGGTTGAATGGGTAATGTGGAAGCCCATGTATTTCAAACAGAACACCACCATTACTTGATTATCTTTTTAAGTAGGTAGTGGATTTTGGGGCATACTGGTCTGTAATCAGTAGAAAATTAGTATTTTGTACAAAGACATGCAACATTTATTTTAAAGCGTAAGTGAAGTTTTCTGAAATGATGTAGTTAAATTCAAAAGAAAACATACTTAGTCGGAATATAAAAACATAGGAATGAGAGAGACCAAAGGTTCATAATTCTTTCTCTTAAAATAGCATATTAAATTGCTCTGGATAGATATTTTCCCCCTAACTACCAACTCTGACTGCTCAAGCAATTTAATCATATATTCAAGTCTCAAAAACGTTTAGAACTAAAATTAGGCTGGGACATTATTCTAAAAATCATGTTCTTCCTTTAATAAAATCAATAGATTATTTTATCATAACAAAAGAAATATATAGAATACTTATCACCTATTTTAGATAAAATTCATCTAGATAATTAGATTTTTTTTATAAATAAATATATCTGCTCATGATACATATAGAGATCTAAATTTAGAATCTTAATTCTGAAAAATTAGTGCTAACTTTGCAGATCCATTCAACAACATATTAAAGATGTGCCAAAATGTGCAAAGTAACCCCCAATCTACTGGCATGATCAGTAAAAACATTTTATTGATAGAGTTCATAAACTTTAACCTATTGCCTAGGGAAGTGTCAAGAAAGCCAGCAGCAGAGATGTTTGTCTACTATGAAATCAGTCTGTATATTTTCTTAACAGCCCTCAGGAGCAGCATATTTACAAGGTAATATTAGAGGGGAAGCAAATGTATTTGGGAAATAATCAGTGATTAAGGACTACGCCATTTTAGGAGTTTTCTCATCTGTTACTAATGCTTTTGGAACAGGGCAAAAAGCAAAGCCTGCTCATACACCACAACCCAGAGTGTGAGGGAGGCGTGCTGATAACTTGCTGTCCTGCATAGTACTCACAGAAAGACAGGTTCATGAATCTGCTCTCTTTCTATTTTCCCCTCCAGTTTGCATGCCCTAGAATGCTGTTATAAAGTGCAGCATTCACATCAGTTCTGAGATATAACCAGCTTCATTTGACTATAATTCAAAGGAGTTTTAAACATTTATGTAAATGTTATAGACATGAACCCTTGATGTTGGCAGGTATGTACAGATCAGACACATGAAATTTTGCCCTTCTGAGAACTAATCAGTTGAGAGGTGCCTTAAGTATGAATAACAAATCTTTCTGATGTTAGGTTGATACATGACCCAGTTAATTCTTTTTCTCTGAAGGCCTGTTTGAGAGAACCTGCACAAAATTAATTCAGTGTAAAAATCTCCACATAACTCTTCTAAGTCCACAGCTGCATGCTTTCAAATAGTTCTTTATACATATAAAATTTAGTATATTACTCCAGTTTTTAAGTTCATTGTGACATTTCTGTGTAACATTTTAGACTTCCTCCATTTAAATAATATCTCCTAAACTTATGCCACGAAGAAAATTAAATTATTGTGGTTAATCTTAAATCAGTGAGAAAATATTAAGCAAGATGTGTCCCAAAATAGATACATTAAAACTTCCAGTAGATATTTTCTCCTAGTCTGGTACTGTTCCAACAGAAATCACAGCCATTTCCAGTTCCTCAATTTCAATAGTGTTATACATTCTGGTGCCAACACCCATATTCACAGACTTCATTTAAAATTTCCCATGAAGAGATTAAATATTTGACTAATACCGTTCATTCTTCTCTAGAAAATGAGCTAAGTTTTAAAATTTAGCATGAACTTTCTCTTTGAAACCCACATAGAATTATATCGGGTTTGGGTTTTTTTTTTCCCTCTTACCTTTGCCTAATTTTCTTTCAAAATTAGTTTCAAAGTACCTTGGAATATTCCATCTGGACTAATAGACTTTTGTTTATATGACTCCTTCCCCTATGCACCCACACTTCTTTGCTCATACATTTTTCAAGACCCATGCAAGTTCTCGGATATCTCATTTTTTAATATTCTTCAATTATATGGTCCTGTCATAATGTCATCTTTAGTTTGACAGACTTAATATGATTAATTGTTACAGATCTGATGTGTCACGTGTCCCATCTTTCAGAAGAGATATTATCTGATTACATCTTCCACAACAGAACTACATTTTCTGTTTTGATGCTGTTATGATATAGCAACTCCCATATAACTTCCATTACTATTTTTCCCATTCACTTTGTCAGTCTTGTCCATTTTAAAGCACTTTTCAGGCCTCACACATCATAAATTTTACCTAAATATTACAAAAACATTTCAGTCAATATATGTTTGTCCTTAGAATACAATATGATTTTTTGAAGAATATTTTTGTACATAATATTGATGTATATTAAGCTGGCAGTAGGATGGAATAACTTCAACAGAATTAAGTATTCTATGCTACCCATTGGAGGTACAGTGCATATAGTGTGTCAATACTTCTGGACTTAGTCAATGATTATTGGGGTCAATAGTCTATGATACTTTTGGGTGAAAATTTGGTATTTAGATTTTTAATTTATGTCCAAGTTCCACTTTAGGTGTTACTGCGTTACTGGAATTAGACATCTCATACTGGTTGTTCTTACATTCTTACTCATTTCTCGTTGATAATGTGAAAATGGTGATGTTTATTTGGTTAAATTTTATACGAAAATGGAGTATGTATCCCATCGGTGAAAAATAAAAACCTCCTGAAAAATAAATCTGTGTTATCTTGTTTCTTCTTTCTTTAAAAGAAAAATGCGTTGTTAGCATAAAGCCAGCAACACATTCTCATGTTTTCCCAGCTGGAAATTAAGCACCACAAAGCCACTCACCCAGCCCCCTTTTCTCCTCCCACCCTGGTGGAATGTGGAGTGAAATCAAGAGTAAAACTTGTAGGTTGAAATAAGAACATTTTATTATATTAATTAAAATAAAGTAATATACAATAATAATAGGAAAAAATAAGACATTAATAAAAATAATCATAATCATAATAATAATAGCGGAAAGGAAAATACCAAACAAGTGATTCACAACACAGTTGCTTACCACCTGCTGACCTATGACAGACCCTGTTCCTGAGCCCAGATGGGCCTCCCTTCTGAGTAACTCCTCCCGTTTATATACTGGGCAAGATGTTCTAGGTTGTAGAGTATCTCTTCGTCCAGCCGGGTCACTTGTCCCAGCTATGGTCTCTCCCAATTTTCTTTTGTACACCTCCTAACCGGCAGAGCATGAGTCACAAAAAAACTCCCCAAAAAAAGTCCTTGACTTAGGATAAACCCAACTTTCCAAAAAATGAAACATCAATGTGTTATCAGCATTATTATCATTATGAATCCAAAACATAGAAATGTACCAGCTACTAAGAAGAAATTTATTCTATCCCAGCTGAAATCAGGACACGCATATACTCAAAAAACCTTTTACTTTGTCTACTTATAGAACCATCTTGGCAGTTTACCATGGGAAACATCTGCAGGTATGTTTACCTATATATGACCTGTTGCATGATATTTTATCAGATCTTTGCCTGCTCTCAAGCAGCACTTGTTACAAAACCTGTCAGCTATGAAATTATATATTTTTTGTCATGTGAGTGATAGCTTTGGAAGAGTTTCAGGTTGAAAACACCACCTGCTCATGAAGATGTAATTCAGACTTCTTGCAAATGTATAAATCCACTGATGTAGTGGTAAGATGTATCTTATGACTGTCACATCATTCACTTTTTAAATGTCAAACCTGTCATGTTTCTTGATTGAAGTACTCTTAATGTAAAATACCTGATTTTTTTTTTCTGTTGTTCAATCAAGACAAGGCCATGCCAGCAAATATCTGGCTTTTTAAAATATCACCTAGGGATAACAGTAACGGGTACATCTTGTACCATGATCTCCATGTATTGTCTCTGTTTGTTTATAGTTGTATCCCCTCAGAGGAGACACATTTCTACTATGTGTTTTAAATCTGCCTACATGTTGTAGAAATGACACAACACAATGGTTTTTCAAGTATCTACAAAACAGCCTTGAATTCAGAACATTTTTAGTCAAGATACAGAAAAACATACTGCATGTGAATTTGTGCTGGAGTTCTACCAACATTTTTTCCATTTAAACACAATTGAAATAGGAATAAATAAAAACTTGAAGGTAAAAGTATTGAAGGTAAAAGGGGACCCCCTTCACTTTTTGACTTTCTAAGGAGAGTATTATATGTTCCCTGATAGGTTGCTAGCTGGCAAAAAAAAAAAAAAAAAAGGAAACACAAAAGAAGGTAAAAATTACTGTAGTACTGCAGACACCACATAAGCCATGATAAGTAAAGACAAGTACTGTGGAAGAGTGTGGTAATTTCTGGGGGAAATTTGAGGTAGAAAATCATCAGAGGAAATCTATGGATTCAAGGCAGTTCTGAAGGGCCAGGTAGGTGATTAGAGGGATGGAGGACCTCTACTACAAGGAAAGGCTGAGAGAGTTGGGCTGTTCAGACTGGAGAAGAGAAGGCTCATCTTCCAAGATGACTTTGTTGTGGCCTTTCAGTACCTAAAGGGACCTACAAAAAAGCTGAAGTATGGCTTTTTACTAGGCTGTGCAGTGATAGAACAAGGTGTGATGGCTTTAAATGGAAAGAGGGTAGATTTAGATTAGATGTTAGGAAGAAATTCTCTGTTTTGAGGGTGGTGAGGCACTGAAAGAGGTTGCCCAGAGTAGCTGTGGATGCCCCATCCCTGGAAGTGTTAAAGGCCAGGTTGGATCTGGCCCTGAGCAATCTGATCTAGCAGAAGGTATCCCTGCCCATTGCAGCGGGATTGGAACTAGATAATCTTTAAGGCCTCTTTCAACAAACACCACACTCTGATTCTATGATTTGATGATGATGTCTCTGAGACAGGTATTAAATGAGAGATAAATGAGAGTTACAGCAGTGGGGGTCTCGTGTTCACCCTAACATTTATTAACTCCTTCACTTATTGGATAATTTGTACATTTTTCTTATGTTGAAATTCTTCAAAGAATAGCAAAAAACAAAAATTTAACCAGTATCTTTTATTTTTTTCCTTTGCTCTGTTCTAAGGAATGTTGTAAGCTGACACTGGCTCCAGTAACACCAAGGCTGGGATTTCATCACAGCCAGGGAGCCAGGGTCTCTGCCTAGGCTGGGAGGTGTTTGCAGGTTCAGTCAGAAGCAAAGCTGAGCATGTATCCCAAGGACTAAGAGGCCACCGCAACAGACACACACACAGACACATATGCACACCCCCAAACACACAGGTCTGATTGTACATACTGCCACAAACAAGGCACTGCTGTCAGCAGGTGTAGTGCTCACACAAGCACAAGTGCAGACAGCCAACTGTGTCTTGGTTAGGATTGAAGGTCACTCGTGCAAGTGAGTGCATGTACACACACACACACACACGCTCCAACACGCACACCTGCCACTCTCCAGTCACAAGCACATGCGTATCCGTGGCTTCCTTGAGTACTGATATTGCACCTCTGTACATCTGGTACCTGTTCGTGGATCCTGGGACCCCTTACCTGCCCCACAGGTCCCCTGATTCATATGCAGGTGCTCAGCCCTGCTGCCTGACTGGTGTCTCTGCCTAGTACCAGGGTTAGGGGAGATACTTGTCTCCAGTCCCAGCAGCCAGCACCAGGCACCAGGTACCTGGCACTCAGCCCCTCACTCACCTGCCCCCTCTGTAGTCGATTCTCCTAAAGCACACCATTTAACAATGCAGCTGAGGCCAAGCCCTCGCCTGCCTCCAGTTGGTGTCCCTGAGACTCCACTGGCTCCAGCTGTTGGCATCACCATCCCAGGAATCCTGCACACCCATCTCACTGTAATGTCTGTTTGCAGTCCACCCACACTCACAGCAACCAGCTCCTCATAGAGTCACAGAGTCACAGAATGGGTAAGTTTGGAAGAGACCACTGGAGCTTATCTGGTCCAATCAACCTCTCTGGACAACCTGTTCCAGTGCTCATCATCTGCAGAGTAAAGAAGTTCTTTAGCATCTTCAGGTGAAATTTCTTGTGTTCCAGTTTCTGTCCATTGCCTCTCATCCTATTGTTTGCCACCAATGAGAAGAGCCTGGCTCCATCCTCTTGACACCCTCCTTTCAGATATTTACATACATGGATAAAATCACCTAAACTCTCTGGTTCTCACATTTGCACAGGATAACAAACAAGGTGGCAGAGGGTGACCTACCACAGGATTAAAGGAGATCACAGCTGCAGAGCTGGGAGATAAACCTGCTGTTTGGCCACGGCCTGCATGCAGCTTGGCCATTCTATACACAGCCTTGTCTGCCCCCTACCCCACGGCTCCTTCCTACCCCCTTCCTCCACACGTTCCCTCCTAAGTCATGGCGGTCCCACTGACACATCCCTTGGATATAACAGATCCCCCTGTGCTTGTTTCCTTCTTGTGACTGAAAAAGCCCAAGCTGTTCCTCTCCAAAGCTGTGCCTATAGTTCCGTAATGCGCCTTTGGCTTGTAGCTGAAGACTTTTTGTCCTTGGTAATGACTCTGCTGTCTTTGTGTCTCTGTATTTTCTTATTTACCACTTCCACCTTAATTTATTATCCCCTTTGCACTGAAGAGGTCCTTGATAGGATCACTTCATGAAGCAGATGCTCTCACATTCTACATATGCTTACAGTCTGTCCTGCTAAATTTCTTTTCTTTCATGAATAATGAAAGATGGAGATATTCTTTCGAGTATTGTTCAGAAAAAATAATAAATAAATAATAATAATAATAACAACAACAGCAACAACAAAAGGAAATTGAAGAAAAATGTAATTCAGAACTTCTGGAGGAGCCACTAGTGAAACCCTGTCTCTTACAAAGCTGCTGACAGCTTTGCCATTGATTTAATTAGTACTATGGCTTCAAACAGTGTCTTTTGCATGGAGTGTTAATTAAATGCTTCTGGGCTTGGAGAAAACAGAAGAAAAATGTAATATAAACAGTTATGCCTTGGTGGGATGGCAGGTTGTTTCAGTCTACTTCAAATCTTCATATTCTTTCCTCACCCTTTGTGACGTTCGAAGTATTCACGCATGTTCAAACAGTATTGTGCTTTGTAATGGTTAACTCAGTTTTATTTCTGGACCATTTAAACAAAAGTTTTCATTTGCATATATCTAGTGGTTTTCCTACACTGATGTCCAATCAGAAGAGTAATTGGAAAGATTAATGTGGAAGAGTGATTTCTTTCCTTTCTTTCTTTCTTTTCTTTCTTTCTTTCTTTCTTTCTTTCTTTCTTTCTTTCTTTCTTTCTTTCTTTCTTTCCTCCCTTCCTTCCTTCCTTCCTTCCTTCCTTCCTTCCTTCCTTCCTTCTCTCTTTCCCTCTTTCTTTCTCTTTCCTTTGTGGGGAGACCTAGAAGGCAAATTAGAGACTGCCCTTCTGCAGTCTCTGCCTCAGGAGCTACAGTGAATCTACACAGGAGGCTGGTCTCTCTCAGTGTTCTTTAATGTTAAAGAAACCAATCTTCTTTGGAAGGGTGGATATCAGGGTATCTTACACCCCTACTCTTTTGCTGAGCAAAATAAGGCCAGTGGTGTCACTTTCATACAAGGTAAAGATATTACTGTTAGGTCTTAGGAAATATAGGAGAAAACAGTGTTGATGTCAAACGGGATCCTTATTAGTTAGGTGATCGGTGTAACATGCCCAAAGGATTCCCTGCTACATTTAGATCGTTAGAGATAATAATAGACAGTGCTGTTGTCTTTGGATTTTGGCCCACAAAGGATTCTATTGTCTTTGTCACCATTTCTGAGTGAGGCTGTAATTTATGCTTTTGTCATTGTTAGACTGGGGCTTATTTTCCCACTGCATTACATCTTTTGTGTTCAGTTCTTCAATATGAAGAAGTTAGAAGAGAAAGGAGACTCAGATCTTGACTCCTGTGGTGCAATTTACTTGCTCAGAAATAGATAAAAGAAATGCATCTTTTTTTCTAAATGCATAATTAATCAGCAGTTTCTATTGCCAGAAGGTTGCAGTGAGGCAAGGAAATTAGTAGGATTTAAATATATTTAAACTTTTTTGAGACTAAAGTAATATTTTAGAAAGGTTTTTGAGAAATTTGAAGTTGTTCTTTAAAGTACAAACCAGACATTTGAGTGGTCAAAGAGGAAACTCCTTATGAAGCTAAATTACTTCTTACCTGCCTGTAAAAGGGCTTTCTAAACTTGATATGGTTCATATCATAAAGGGCTTTCTAAACTTGATATGGTTCATATCATACTGATTACAATTGAAACAGTTCTCTTCTTTTAAAATACAGCTTTAGATAGACATCTACTCAAATATAGCATTTCCTTAGTTCTTAAGAAAGTCTTCCAGAAAATGCATTTAATGACCAAATCAGTGGAGACTGAATGTAAGCACTATTTAAATTTAAAATAATTTTATAATAAAAGATATCATCCTCTTATGTTATAAAATACCTCTAGTTCAGATACCAGTGGCATTACTAAAGTTCAAGTGGTTCCAATTAAATTCTAGCCCAAGCTTTTAAAATGAGAACTGAAAAGAGAAATTAAATTGTACAAAGGGGTAGTTCTGTCTGTTTTTATGAAAAGGCAAGCCACAGTGGATACTGGTATTCAACACACAGAGGTCTTCAAGTTTTTCGTATTTGAAGACCTGCTGAAATGGAGTGGAGGATACATTTTCCTCTGATACCAGTTTTGCTGTGGAATCTGCAGTGTGTCCTTGCCTTGGCTAGCTAACTCTGTGAAGTTGGAAGGCAGGTATATTTGTATATGTGCAGTCCACAATGATTAAGGACTCCGTGGCTTATGTCCTAATATTTTATTTAGGTTTTGTCCAAAGTACTGTGATCCCTTCTTCTCTGCCTTCAGTGGACAGAATAAGTCCTGTTTGAGTGAGAGATAAGTGAGAATGAAGTTTGCAAAATATGAGGTCAGCAAAAATGCAAAAATATTTTTCTTGTACTTTTAGCTGCACAATACAATTAGCTCAGTGACGAAAATAAGACTGAGTGGAATTTAGGAAATTTTATTTAGCATTTCATTCTCCTTCATTAAAAGTAATATAAACACATGGAATAAAGGCAGAACTCTCTGAAAAATGTTAAACAGAGTTGTGATGTTATGGTTTAAAATATCATGTGAAATCATATTGTATACATTATATTCAAATTGTATTATCCACTTAATATTATATATTATACATTTTATGTTAGGAATCACATATGTGTTACATAATTTGTATGCTGTGTTGTATCTTCTATATATATTTCTGTCACTCCTCTGCTTTCATAAAATACAGTGACAGAAAAGATTATTCTAACTACGTAGAATGAACACTTCTCCAATAAAGAGAAATATCACAGAATCGCCTGAGTTGAAAGGGACCCAGAAGGATATCCAAGTCCAACTCTTAAGAGAATGGTGCATAAGGAGATTGAACTCACAATATTATTAGAACTGTGCTCTGACTAACTGAACTAATCTCAGGGTCATCATTTTACTTGTTTACTTTTGAATTATCGGATAGTTGCTGCACCCATGTAAAATCAGAGATAAAAGTATGGTGTCACAGTGACACTGACTTGTATCATTTGTGATGCGGTGAAAAGGAGGTTGAGAGACCTTGAATTCAGGGATGCTAAAGAAGAATATATCCCAAGACTGTTGTCTCATCCTCTTGTGCCCCAGTTGCAGAAAGTAGCTCCTTACTGAAACTCTAACGTACATCAGGGTCACAAGAAAGTGAATACCTGGCTTCAAAAAAACAACAGTGCTTGAAAGATCTTCTTTTAGAAACACAATATTATAGTGACACACAAAATGACAAAGAATATTTAAAAATGAAACAAACCTGTGGCCCAATTTCACTGGATGCCTTTTTTGTCATTTTCTTTTCTCAGATTCTTCTGCTCCAAACATCTGTTCCCCTTAACTGGTGTTGCCAGCCTTTGGAGCCTTAGCATAATGAGGCTGTTGCTTACAATTTTAATATGGTGTCATTTTATTCTGCTCAGAGCAGATCTAATTAATGCCTAATTAAGAATCCATCCAAGGTCACTGATGTCAATAAAGCTGAACAAATGTTAGGAAGGATAACACTTTGGGGAATCAGTCTGTCCAAGTACTAAGCCTGGTGTAAGTCTCTGCACTCTCTGTGTGTTTCTTAAGGAAGGTGCCAACTTCATTTTAAACACACAGCTTCAGCCGTTTCCTGTTGACTGATTGCTTGTCTTTTGGATTAAAACTGTAGCACAAAAACTGCAGGAATTACAGAAGACTCCAATATCTGGTATAAAAAATTAGCTGTATCTTTTCAATATAATTTATTTTGTAGTAGAGCATACCTTAGCAACAAAGATATCTGCAAAAGTTTCCCATTGTAGGGATCATCCTTGACTCACTGGATTTTAAAGTGATAAAATAGCATTTGTTTCTTTGTCACTTCCGTTAATTCAGACTGAAAATTTGCTGCCTTTGCCAGGAGCTGCAGGAAGCAAGGAAAGCTTACTATTTGAAATGTAAATTGATCCCTTTTGACAGGCAAGGTAAGACTGAGCTGGAGGTATAGGAAATGTATGTAGCTTTTTATTACTGATTATAAGTATTTACTCATACTTATGCTTGAAGGTATACAAATTATGCAAGGTTCAACTGCTTATTCCCATGCATAATATAAATCCTACAAAATTTTCTTGTAAAAAGGATGACTAATACTTATTTGGGAAAATGTTTATGACACTTCTGGAGTCACACTGGGAAAACTTGTATATCATACTTCTTTGAGTTACTAAACAAATTTCCTACTGGGAAAGAACATGCACAGATGTCCTAAATCAGGGGCAGTTTCTGTACTCTATTCTGAAGCAGCAGGTTTCAGATAGCACATGTATGCAAATCAGTAAGTGATCTAGTTATCCTCTTTCAGAGTGGTGACTGCCCAGTAGTTTGTTCTTTCTTAGATTTCTTTCCATCAAAAGAAATTTTTGAAGGAAATTCCTTTATCTTGGTAAGGGGCAGTTGCACTTAAAAAGAAAAAAAATTGACTAATTGTACTTATTCTGACACAAAAGGAAAAATTGAGGTCACTTACTTTTCACAAAAAACCTATGGAACTCACTGTCAATTCCCATGAAATATTTGGCTCTTGTGTAAATAAAACATGTAAACATAATTTCCGTTGAATTCTGATACTAGAATCTCAATTTTTTTTTTTTTTTTTTTTTTTTTCAGAAGGGATTTGAACAGAATACTGGTTTTGATTGTAAGGCATTTTATTGTTGAGGAAAACAGCAAGTTCCATGAGGGAATGTAAAAGGCACCAACTGAGAGATTAAGGATCAGGATTAAAGGGAGGGCAGAATCAGGTAACATTATACTGGGGGTCAGCTACAGACCCCACGACCCAGGAAACTGATCAGATGAGGCCCTCTATAGAAAGATAGGAACAGCCTCACATTTGTAAGTCCTCTTTCTCATGGGGGACTTCAACCACCCGAATATCTGTTGGAGGGACAGCACAGCAGGACAGAAGCAATCCAGGAGGTTCCTGGAATGTGTTGATGGCAACTTGCTTCTCCAAGAGATAAAGGAGTCAATGAGGAGAGGCGCTATGTTGGACTCTGTTCTTACCATCGAGGTGGTGAGGAATGAGGAATATGAAGATCAAGGGCAGCCTTGATTGCACTGACCATGAAATGGTGGAGTTCAAGACCCCTAGGGAAGTGAGGAAGGCACAGAGCAAGCTCACTAACCTGGACTGCAGGACAGCAGATTTTCCTCTGAGACAACACTTACACAGGTAAAATTGCACGAAACCATAATGATCAGTTCTGCTTACTCAGTCTTGAAGCAGCAAAGCCCATACAGTTACTAGTTTATGTTGCAATCTCATGTAAGCAATCTAAAGACAATTTGATCTATGCTATCAGTTGTGGAAAACAGAAAGTTTATGTATTTATAATAATATTTTTATTATTATCAATATGTTGTATAATAAATAATATTTTTAATTATCATGAATTATCTGATATTTATTATATACTTGTTCTTGTTGAGAAATACCAATGCAATGGTAGAGAGATTTTCACAAAATAGGTTTCTGTTTTTATTCTGCACTCTTCAAGATATGGTTCTCTGGTATTATTTCTGTATATGTCTCCTTTACTTTAGCATCCAGGAAGATTTAATTCTTTGATACCACATTCACATTTCTCAAATGTGTCTTAACATTTCTTTTTTAAGATACTTTATCTTGCTATCCCAGGATTGGCTTTCAGGTAGCCCCAGGGTATTCCAATATCTTCTTCTTCAATGACCGGATTGTGCATACATTCTTGTTTTAAGTCATTGAAAATTCATTCTGCAGAGCAGTGGTTCACTAGAGGTGTGTGTGGGTGTGTGTGTGTGTGTGCGCGTGTGTGTGTGCATTTGTGTGCATGCATGCATAATGGTTTAAGATTTTGCAAGTACTTTTCAATTCTCTGCATCCATCCATGGCAGTGATACTGTTTTGAGATCAAAGTTATTTGCCTAAATTACTTTGATTCTGTTCAGGATGCAAGAGTACTGAAGAAAGTGAGAGACTGAAGAAAATAAATTTGTTTAGTGTGGGGAAGAGAAGGAAATCTTATGGTAGTTTTTGTTTACTTAGTAGCTGCTTCTAAAAAATACGGTGCCAGATTCCACTCAAAGGTGCACAGCAAAGGACAGATGGCAACAGACAAAACTTGTGCAAAGGCATATTTTGATTGTATATAAGGAAAAAAATTCTTCAAGTAGATAAAGACAGGAGTTTCTCAGAGATAGCAACAGTTCAATGTAACTTAGTAAAGTAATACAGTAGAGACTGGATATGGGGATGTATAGATTTAGAAGTTGAGGGATTATTCTAAAATATTAAAAGGAGAGCAAT
Source organism: Melanocharis versteri (assembly GCA_013397845.1). Taxonomy (NCBI): domain Eukaryota; kingdom Metazoa; phylum Chordata; class Aves; order Passeriformes; family Melanocharitidae; genus Melanocharis; species Melanocharis versteri. Next base: position 1,789,788 of record VZTG01007349.1, on the reverse strand, counting down.
CCTTGAATACATTGAAAATTACAAAATACAGAACACATATATATTTGTTATGTGAAAAATCAGATTACAGAATTCATTTCCATGGTAAGCGTTAAGTCAAGAGTTTAGAATTCAGAAGGATTCTTAATAAGGTGACAGCAAAAATCCTGTTTAAGTCAAATGGAAAATAACAGACTTTGTAACACAAAGGTTTGAATCAAAGTCTGTCAGTGATGAAATAAGACCTATCAAGGGAAGACTGTCTTTTCTTTTTACTATTCCCCACACACACTCCACCCTAAACTGAATTTAGTTAAAAGGAAAAGGAGTGAATAATGAATAAAGACAGCACATTCATTTCAGGGTAATATCAGCAGTGGGCTGCTAGTACTCCTCAAGAATGTGAGGAGTGTTTCTCGTGCTAAATATTCCATCTCTGCAACTGAGCCACATGATTTGTTACAGAATGAATGGCTGCCACATTATCTGATGGCCTTGAATTGTTCTCAGAGAAGACAAGAAATATTTAAAGTTTGGCAAGTCACAACAGTTCAAGCAATGCTTCAGCATAAAGAGAGAAACACAAATAGTGTCAATTCAGCCTGGGAAGTATGCATGTGAGTTAGCTGCACAATGCTGAAGATTTCACTAACAAAAACATAGTACTAAAAATGCTTTGAGTACCATGCTTGTAGCCATAGTCAAAGATTAGAGATGTTCGGGCTCAAGATAAACCGACTTTAATTAAGCAGTACAATTACAAGTACAATTACAATGTTACAATATGCATTAAAATAAAATACGCAGTTATATGATATTATTCACGTGGTTTTGGAGCAAAACACAAACCTTACACAAAGAATGTCCAACATCTGCAACATGTGAAGGATGAAGAGCATTACTAAAATGACCTTGCAGGTAGAAAAGCTGTTATTCCAGATTTCCAGACAAGGAGCTCAGTAAGAGAGAAAATTCACTCAGGTCTGTGCATCACTAACTTCCTCAAGTTCAGCCTCAGAGGGTGCATAAATCTATTGCAGAATGGAAGTAAATCTCAACCAAGCAGATTAAGTGACTTGATTTTGTAACAGAGGGAGGACTACAGCATATTTCTTTTGCAGTCTAAATGCTATCAGAAGATTATTTTATCAGAAAATCATATTACACCTCTTCAGGGGTTATACTTTTTGTCACCTCTGTTCCAGAGACAGAAGGTGAAATTTTGAAGTGTAAATCAGCCCACCTGAACTGATTTTAGAAGTATAGTGCTCTATACAGCTAAGCACATCCAATGTTGTCCTTATAATTTAAACTTTACAATGTTTATACTTTCAGGTCATGAGCAAACCATAATTTCTGATGAACAATACAGTCCTTTTTGAGATTCTATAGACAGAAATAGCCCACCATTTGTTAACAGAAGACACAGCTAGCATGAAATATTTTTAGTTCTTCTTTCCTTCCAAGAGGATGATCCTTGTAATCTATCCAAAGACAAGGAAACCCATATATCTTGTACCTATACATAATAATGATTTATATCTCTCTGATATTTTGATGCTTCTAGAAGTAACCATATGTCCTTGGTGGCATGCAAACAGCTTTTGTCCCAGCTCTTTAATTTTCTGCTTGCTTTATAGGGATTCAGAGTAATGAACTGAATATGTTCTTTGCAAACTGTGGTAAGTGGTGATCTAGCAAGCACATATTCAAGTTTTCTGGGTTTTTTTGTGTAATGAAATTTTGTTTCAGAATTATGACAAGTATAGCTGTGTCCCTTTGTGTAATTCCATTGCCAAATAGTTCATCCATTCCTCATGTCTTATAGAAGCCAGATTTTTGAGTCAACAAAGATACTAAAGTGACAGTGTTATTTAGCTCAGTGGTTGATTGTATTGGGTTTTTACTTTCTATGCAAAATTCTGTCATCTGATTGCCTTACTAGTTTTCTTCAAAAGTAAAACTCTGCTTCATACTTTCCTAGTAGCCTTCTCAGCTGCTATTATTTGTACTCATTTTAAGTCCCTGCCTCCACTATGAAGTTCATCACAGCTACTGGCACCAGAATCTGATCACCAGCTGATTGAGGTGGAAAAGGGGAAAATAGGACTTACATATGCTTGAAGTATATTATATTATACATGCCTAGCTGAAACTGGGAGAAGTCCTGCCTCCTGTTATCGTGCCTCTACACATGAATTGTAGAATCCAGTAGTGTACTCTCAGTTCTTTTTGCTTCCTTTCCCAATTACACGTCAGCTGTGCGAGACTGCTCATTTTCTTCTGGGGAGAATGGCAGAAGGTATGTTCATAGTACACTGCAGCAATGTGATAAATATTCTATTCATCTCCATATGGGAAACAGGAAGAGTCAGATAGTTCTTTTAGTTAGGAATTTATATGTTGACTGCTGAATCTACTCATTACTGAGCCTGATTTTTCAAAAGTTTGTCTGAGGTAAATGGAACAAAAAAATCTGTATTTCAAGAAGTTGAGCAGTAGCTCAAGATTAACATAATGAATCAATTTTTTTCATGAATTTGAGCAATTGCTCAGTATTAACATAATGAGTAAAATTTTTTCACTAATTTAAGGGGAACAAAGGAATATTTTCATGTTCCTCAGTATAATTTCCGTAATTATTTTCTTTTATTTCTTTTTTGTCCATACTCCAGGAGATAGTAAGGTCTTGTTACATAGACGGTCTATCTATTTCTCTGTCTAATTAAATATTTTAATTCTGTCATTTTCTTTACATAGAGATATTTCTTAATGATGGCTTCAAAACTTCTTTGGAATGTTAAGAATTTGCCTAAAAAAACCCAACCAAACAAACAAAAACTTGAACAAAACACTTTCAGTCCCTTTGAAGGCTTATATCAACACATATATGTACTTTTATATGTATATCCATTGATAAATACACCACTGGACAAATCTAATCTCCAATTTTATATATCACTGAGCTATTGACAAATGCTGCTCAGCTGCTGCCTACCCTGTTAAGCAAATGAATCTTATGCTTCTAAGTCCCTTGCAGTCAGCGTAAAGAAAAATTAAACCCCTCTGGAAATTACCATTATTATTCATGAGAGGTCTTTCATCTTTCTCTTTGCTCCAAACCAAAGAGCAGGAAAGGTCTGCATTTGCTATGAACGCAGGAAAATCTCAGTTGCGCTTCTGCTCGTGAAACTGAATTTATGAAACCCTAAGCAACACATCTTAGGATGGAAAAAGTTTGTTTCTTTGGTTAGGTTTTCAAGTTCAGGGACCTATGGTCTTCTTTTTTTCTTCACAGGGTGCCTTAAATGTCTTAAACTGTGTGATGCTCAGGGCTTTCCATGTGTAGTTCTGTAGTCTGTCTTTCCTCCAAACTTTGTAACCTTTCACACAAGTTGGTGCAGCTTTTCCAAAGCCTCTGCAATTTTCCAGTTTTCTCATGCTGTTGGTCTTCTGCTAATATTGCTATTGGCCCGCATCTGCAAACCGTGATATTGGGATGTCAGTTTGCCATTAGTGAAAAGATTGCCACAGGCTTGAGTATCATGTCAACTTCCACTTGACTTTTTCCTATCCCTTGTTTTCCAGGTTTATCCAAAAACATGCAGGAACAACATTTATTGACCATTCAGCATGACAAAACCTCATGAACTTTAACAAGACCAATTGCAAGCTCCTGCACCTGTGTTGGGGCATACCAAAGCACAGGTACAGGCTGGGAGGAGAATGGATCAAGACTAACCCAGGGGACAAGCTCAGTATGACTCAGCAACGTGTGCTCGCAGCCCAAAAAGCCAGCCATATCCTGGGCTGCATCAAAAGAGGTGCAGCCAGAAGGTAAAGGGAGGTGATTCTGTCCCTCTACTCTGCTCTTGTGGCACCCATCTGGAGTGCTGTGTGTGTCTCTGGGGCCAACAACATAAGAAACATGTGGGTCCATCAGAATGAGTCCAGATGAGGACCATGAAAGTGATCAGAGGGCTGGAGCACCTCTCCCATGAAGAGCTGCTGAGAAAGCTGAGTTTATTCAGCCTAGGGAACAGAAGGCTCCAAGGAGACCTTATATCAGCCTTCAAGTACCTAAAGGAGACCTACAAAAAGGCTGGAGAAGGACATTCCACAAGGGCACGTAGTGATAGGGCAAGGGAAATGCCCTGAAACTGAAGGAGGTTAGGTTTAGATTAGATATTAGGAAGAAATTCTTTACTGTGAGGTTGGTGAGACACTGGAACAGGTTGCCCAGGGAGGTTGTGGACTCCCCATCCCTGGAAGTGTTCAAGACTGGGCTTGATGGGGCGCTGAGGAACCTGAACTAATGAAAGGTGTCCCTGCCCACAGCAGAGGGATTGGAGACAGATATTTTTAATCTCCCTTCCAACCCTAGCCATTCTATGAAAACCCTGCTCCTTCAGACCTGTGTCATACCATGCTCCAATCAGCACTAATGATCAGAAACAGCCATAAGGGACTTTAGGCAGGTTCTGAAGAAATCTTAAAGTAATTACAGAAAAAGCTTTATGGGCAACCACTTCATAGCATGTAGAGTGGTCCAACAGGGAGGCTGGCCTTGGAACCCTGTTGCATCTCTTCTTCATTGGCCACTAGGATGAGCTTTTTTTTTCCCCTTTGAATTTTGTCTATTCTTTTCTTAATGTCATTTTTTAAAATTTTTTTTCTTTCTCTCTCTCTCTTTCTTTACCTAATTTGTATTTTTATTTTTCCCCTAAAGGAAGACTTACCTTTCCCACCAATTTATGCCATAATCTGTGGATCCAATGAAGAAATAATTGTGCACAAAAGCCTGTCACAATATCTTCTGTGCAAAAACTTGCAAAGACATTTCCACACCAAACCCTTTTTGAGATCTCCTTAGACTTCTAATTCCCTCACATACTTCAAAGGGCATCTTGAGCACTTAATTTGAGACTGAGAACTCAATCAACCACAGCATGCACAGGTCAATTTAACAATTATAAGTTTTTAGACATCTTTCATAAGCTTATTACAGAAAAAAAAAAAATTGGACCTCAATCTTTACCATGTTTTAAGTGTTATTTTCGTTACTTTTTTATTGAAGATTAAATTAATCTAAATGTTTCAAGAAAATATACCATTATTTCAGGCTTTTAAAAAATTGTTTCTACCTGCTCAAAATGAATGCCTTGTGATAGCACATGAAGAACAGTGTTTTGTTTTCCTTTTTCAGAAGAAAAAAGCTTATGCAAGAAGAGAATGAGATGTTGAATTGGGTAGCAGTGGTAGCATATCCTTTGCTATTTTGTACCTTCACACATGAAAAAGTGAAGAAAGATAATTGACATGTCTTTAAATGTCTGTTTAAAGCAATGAAACTAAGGTAAGGCAAAGAAGGATCTGGAGTATTAATGAATTCCAAAGCATTTTTATGCCCTTAGTTGTCACTTCTGAGAAAACAACAAAATTTAAAGTAGGAAATCTATCTAGTTTTGAGCTGTGAAATCTGTTAAAGTTAAATCTGTTCCTTGGAAAAAGAAAGAAAATCATTCATAGTGCCTATATTCTGTGTGCTCTGTGTGCAGAGACAATGCGTAAATTCCAGCTGGCAGTGATATTTGTATATTGCCCTGTAAATATCTGAAAAAAACCCTATTCTGGATAATCAGGAAGTTGTATTCATCCTACTATTTATCTAGGATTTATACTAATTGTATGAAACTGCCTGAAATCTTCAAAGCCTTAACTGGTTTTTATTGGTTTTGGGGGTTTTGTTTAACTGTTTAATATAATTTATAGATAAGAACATGTTTTACTGAAGCATAAATAACAAAATCAGCATATGCTGAACTTCTTTTCCTACAAATACTTCTGTGAACCATCTGACTTATCTGGTAAATGTATTCTGTTGTAAAACAAGGATCACATTCACCTCTGGATTCAGATGTCAGTTTAAGGAAGCAAGTGTTAACACATTAGTGAGAGACCCAAGTTCCATGATAGTGTAGTTGTGAGGATCATCTACATTTCTTCCTGAAAAAAAAGAAATTTAAATTGGGTCAGCCTAATGGCTCTCCAGACTCCATTGGTAGGTCTCTCTCTCCCAAACACAGACACATTGCTCTTCTCCAGAAGAGGTGTCTCCCCTCAACCCTGAACATATTCCATACAGGTAGCTTGGATGAATTCAGGCACCCAGGTGTAGACAAATGAACTGAACCCTTAATTAAATCCCAACTCTTATGACACAAAATACATCAGTATAGTGATATCAGTCAGAAGAAATTAGGATGAAAATTGTGACCACATAAGTAAGACTGCTTGGAAGATGGAATGTCAAAAATCAGCACAGGCAATCCATATTTTTATGTTCTGTCAAAATATTGTGTTTATTAAGAGGTGTTCATTGTGCTTTTAACAACAATATTCCATATTCCTTTAAAATATGCTGTCAATAAACATTAAAAACCACTGTAATTACTGAAATTAAACCATTCGTGGGATAAGGTAGGAGCAATGTTCCAGAAATCTTCATAAATGTTATTGATCACAGATGTTTATAATTCCAGCATAAAAAGAGAAAAAGTGAAGACATCCTGTTCTGCAAGTGAAGAAGTAATGTGTACTTCGAATTCTCTTTTCAGCTATTTGAAAACTGGAACACTGAACTGCAAAACTAAACTTAGAAGCAAACTAAAACAAGCATTTTGTATTAGTGAGTTTCATATTCTGATACCACCCATTTATCTATTTTTTTCCTTATATGAATTATCTTGAAATTTATCTTATCTATCTTTGGGTGAGACTGACTTACGAACTTATGATATTGCATTAGTAGGACTTTACAGCCAGGGCTCCTCATTTGGCACGGTTCTTCCAGTCCTGTTCTCCTTGATCTGATTTCTTACCATTAAATACTTGCAATTTAGTTTCCTTTAGGATTTGGTTTCACTTTTTTTTCCTGCATTGTAGAGTTTGGGATTTTATTTTCCCCCGTGTCTACCAGACTTTAATGAGGATACACTGATGAGATAGAACTATTAAAAAAAAACCCTCTGAAAGTTTAGCACTAATAAAAATTGTCAGACTTTGAGTTCTGAAGGGAAAAAAGTTCCCTTTTTAACCCAGATAATGTACAGGCAGCAGTGTGATATTCTCTTTAAGCTAAATGGCAGTGATTTCTTTTGAAATGAACTACATCTTCCTAGATGACTCACAGTCAAATTTTCTTCACATTATTTCATCTGGGTTTGTTTTGGTTTGTTTTTTTTTTGTTGTTGTTGTTTTTTTGGTTTTTTGGGGGTTTTTTTGTGTGTGTGTCTGTAAAAGGGGACTTTTCTTTCAAAAAATATGCCATTTTACAACCTGGCATGGGTGGAGGAACTTTTTGAAACTTCACCTTTACCAATATTTCTTTTATCCCTTTTCCTCATCTGTATTTTGATTTATATTTTTTTTCCCTTCATATTCTGGTTAATATGACAATGCTGAAGTGTCCTATAGCCTAATCAAAGGTCTATGACACTTTAAAATTACAGCTGCTTTAATTGGTATATAATTAATATTAGATTGCCTTGAAACCAAGTATAAGGGTAAGTTCCACATGATACAGGTGATCAGTGTGGGTCTTAGTCTTTAGCGACAGTAGAGACTACAGAAAGCAGAAGAATGCTGTCGTAAGACCTTAGAAGAGAAATACTGGGGGAAAAGAGACATTTCTTCCATCAGAAATGTTGACTCCTTGTAAGCTTCCAATGAATAAGAGGGGTGGTAGTTTCCACTGACTGCAGGTTGCCCAAAGTGGAGATATACATATATACATACATACATATATATATATATATATATATATA
>VZTG01007349.1:1696847-1781910 GCA_013397845.1 Melanocharis versteri | reverse complement strand
TGGTACAGCTAATACAGCTTTGGATTCCAGGATGTTTGAACTTCTAGCAAGGAAAAGGAAAGAGTAAAAATTCTTCCAAAAAAATCCATATACTTTTCCTTTCTCGATAAAAACTGATTTTGTAAGGTTTTAACTGCTTCTCTTGTACTGCTTTGGTTTTTGTTTTTGTGTTGTTTTGGGGTTTTTTTTAATTTTATGTGCACAGGATTATTTATTTTAAAAAGACAAAAACCAGTTTAGTTGTGTTCCCTTGTCAAGGATTGTTGAACCACACGGTTTAAAAGAGGGACTGAAAAATGCGTGAATAAGAAATTAATGAGAAAGTGAGATAATTGACTGAGAAGTCAGCCCAAGAAACAAAAAAAAAAAAAAAANAAGAAAACAAACAAACAAACAACTCACCAAAAAAAAAAAACAAAAAAAACCAAACAAACAAAAAAAAAAAAAGAAAATATTTGAAACATAGACATCTAAAAGCAGGTAATACAGTTTTGTCTTAGTCTTATATTCCTCTCTAGGCATTTTTGTCTCCCTCCTCGAGGTAGGATTTTGGGTTTCTTTAGCCTATGAAAATACCTGGATGGTATTCTTATACACCTTTCCTGAATGTTGCTGTGCCTAGTGGTTTGAGCATATAATAAAGCATTCCTTTTGTGGTTTTGTTCCTTTCATAGAAACTGACAGAATGCAGAGCTTCATGTTCTGAGCTATTTCAGTGGTATCACTTACTGTAACTGTAACTAAAAATTGGAGCAAGAGTCCCTCTTAGAGAATAATCCACGTCATCTTAAAATGGAACAATTTATGTAATCTGTCTTAGATTCTCCCAGAGGTGTCTGCTTCTTTCTATCAGTAATGGGAGAAGCTATCTTGAATTCAGCTTAATTTTAGACATCTGAAGCCAGGGAAAATAATAGTATAAAATCACAAAATCTTTTTGGTTGGAAAAGATCTATCTCTAAGATCACCAAATCTGACTGCTAGCTCAACACTACCAAGTCCACCAATAAACTCTAAGTGCCACAGCTGCAAGTCTTTTAAATGCCTTTAGGGATGATGATGATTCCACCATTTCCCTGGACAGCTTGTTCTAATGCTTGATAATGCTTTCGGTGGAGAAATTTTTCCTAATATCCAATCTAAACATCACCTGGTGCAACCCAAGGCCTCTTGCTCATGTCCGATCAGTTGTTACATGGGACAAGAGGCCAATCTCCACCATTGCACAGAGCAATGAGGTCTCCCCTGAGCCTTCTTTTCTCCAGGCAAAACCATACCAGCTCCCTCACCCACTCCTCAAAAGACTTCTGCTTCAGACCCTTCATCATCTCCCGTTGCCCTTTTCTGCACGTGCTCCAGCACCTCAAAGTATTTCTTGTGGTGAGGGGCCCAAAATTGAACACAGATTTCAAGGTGTGGCCTCACCAGTGCTGAGTACAGAGGGACAATCTCTCCCCTGATACTGCTGGCCACACTATTGCTGATACATGCCAGGATGCCACTGGCCTTGGGGATTGCTCTGACCCATGTGCAGGGCCTTGCACTTGGCCTTGTTGAACTTCATGTGTGCCCCATCTGGGCACACACTGGCTCGTGTTCAATTGATTCAATATACCCCAGAATCAAGGTCTCACAGGATGAGTAAGCCTGGAAGGCATCTCCAGGATTGGTAAACCCAAACTCCTACGTAGAGCAGGGTCAGCTAGAGTACATTGCCCAGGACTTCATTCAGTTTCGTTCTGAACATCTCCACAATGGAGACTCCCCAGTCTCATTGGGAAACCTGTTCCTGTGTTTGACCACTCTTACAACAAAAAAGGGATTTTTTATGTTCAACTAGATCTTCCTACATTTCAGTTTGTGCCTATTGCTTATCATCCTGTCACAGGGCACTACTAAGAAAAGTTTATCTCTGTTTGAAATAAGTACAATGGATTGAATAAATATTTACATGACACTGCAGACTTGACCAGAGGTATCTGTGTAGTTCTTTCAAGACAAATATGAAGAAATTGTTCAAATAAGGAACTGCCAAATGCCTGGCCGGCTTTCTTTCAACGGTACTAAAATGAGCTCTCTCTTTTATCTGTTTTGGTACAAACATTGGTCTTCATGTACAGCACTGTAAAAAACAAAACTAATTTTCTTGGGAGTTTATGCTGGAAAATAGTATTCGTATTTTAGATGTAGTACTGAGGTAGCAAAAAAAATTTTGACATCCAAGTTATAAGGAATTACTGTTTTTTATAAAAACAAACAAATGCATGAATTTCTTTAGCAGTCAGAAAAAGCAATCAAGAATGGTGCACTTCAAGCTCTAAACCACAAAAATAATTCAATACTCTACAAGTTAAAAACTTTCTGATTATAAGGACTTGAAGTCAGAAAGCATGCTATTATTTCTTTCTGCTATTATTTCTGCTATTAATTTATGCTATTTATGCTATTATTTACAGAAGAAGACTTTCTGAGAATCTGCTTATATAATTTATTTTTGTTAGTATTTGATTGCAGGAGCAGTTCTAAAAATAGGCAAAATGTTTCTTTTGGTTTTATTTTAATACACATATCTACACACATAGGTTTGCCTTCTATCCATTATGCTTTCAAATTTAAAAAATCTCTTCTTAAGAATTATATATTTGTTTTAATGATGAATGGCCATTTGTACAATATGAAACAAGAAGAATTTAGACTCTAGTGTATTTGTACATAATGTTCGGTGATCTAGTACACTGCCACCTCCAAAATCTCCAGCTATCATTTAAGTCTAAAAAAAGAAATTAGAAGTATAACTCATTTTGAGAACTGGGAAGAAAAATGGAGAGAATATTCTCTCAAATCTCAGGAACAGCTTTAGTGAAGTGTCTCCTCATTTTTTCCCTAGCAAATGAATAAAAAAATATCTCTGTGTGTACATGCATTAAATATTAGTGTGTAATTTCCACTATGTATCAAGGAAAGAGGAACCAGTGGGTGAAGTGTCTAAGTCAATATCCATCATATTTGAGAAGTTTTGGCAGTCTAGTGAAGGTACCACTGACTGGAAAAGGGAAAATGTGACCCTCATTTTTAAAAGGGGTAAAAAGGAAGACTGCAGGCCAGTCAGTCTAAACCTGGTGCATGGCAAGACGATGGAGAAGATTCTCCTAGATGTATGCTAGAGCACATGGAAAATAAAGAGGTGACGGATGGCAGGCAACACGGCATCACTAAGAGCCTTCTACAATTCAGTTACAGCATTGGTGAATAGGAGAAGAGTAACTGACATAACCTGTCTGGATTTTTGCAGAGCATTTGACACTGCCCCACATCATGCCCTTGTTTCTGTACTGGAGAGACATGGATTTGATGGATGGATCACTCAATGGACAAGGAGATGGCTGGATGGTCACACTCAAAGGTTAGTGGTCAATGGCTCGACATCCAAGTGCACACCTGTGACAAATGGTGTTCCTCAGGAGTCGGCATTGGGACCAGCACTGTTTAACACCTTAGAGACATGCACAATGGGATCATCTGCACCCTTGGCAAGTCTGAGAACATCAATTTGTGTGGTGGAGTTCACACACTGGTGAGACGAGATGGGATCCAGAAGGACCTTGATGGGCTTGAGGGGTGGGCCCATAGGAACCTCATGAAGTTCAACAAGGCCAAGTGCAAGGCCCTGCACATGGGTCAGGGCAATCCCCAAAGAAAAATACAGGCTGGACAGAGAATGGTCTGAGAGCGTCACTGAGGAGAGAGATTTGGGGCTCTTGGTGGATGAGAAGCTTGACACAATTCAACAATTTGAACTCTCAGCCAAGAAGACCAACCATATCCTGGAATGCATTAAAGAAAGCATGGCCTGCAGGTTGAGGAAGGTGATTCTTGCCCACTACTACACTCTCATAAGACTCCACCTGGGGAACTGCAGCTGACTCTTTGGCCTCCCGAATAAGAAAGACACAGACCTGTTGGAGTGAGTCCAGGGGAAGGCCACAAATATGATGAGAAGAAGGGAGTACACCTATGAGAGAGTTGGGGTTGTTCATCTTGGAGAAGAAAAAGCTATGGGGAGACCTTGTAGCACTGTCCAGTACCTGAAAGGGGCCTACAAGAAAGCAGGAGAGGATTTTTTTACAAGGGGACGTCGTGATAAAACAAGGAGTAATGGCTTTCAACTGAAAGAGGATAGGCTTGGATTAGATCTAAGCATCAAATTCTTTACTGTGAGGTTGGAGAGATGCTGGAACAAGTCACCCAGAGAAACTGTGGATACTTAATCCCCAGCAGTGTTCAAGGCCAGGCTGGATTGGACTGACAAACTGATGTAGTGTGTGGTATCCCTCCTTGTCAAGGGGAGGGTTCTAACTACATGATGTTTAAGCTCCCTTGCAACCAGAGCTGTTCTATAATTCTATGATTCTATTATTTCTTAGTAGTCTTCAATTAATTTATGTTATTTGCTTTGTTCTGACATTGAAAATTATAATTTTGACTAATAATGATATTTTATTAGAATGAATTATTCTGGTTGTGAAAATTTATTATTATGAAATGAAGTAGCAGAAATAAGTTGGATATTTAGTATTTTCAGTCACAGTGTAAAAATTACCTATCTTTAGTTAGTCAAATCAGTAAGTAATAAAGCATATAATTGCCTCAATTAAGCAGCTATCTAATTTGAACTGTTCCTTTGAAGGATGTGACTGAAAAAAAATTATTCCTTTAGAGTATCTTGTAAAAAAACCCCAACACACTACAAAAAACCTAGCAGACCTGTAAAGAGGGAAGAGAACAAATTATTATATATCTACATTAAAAAAAACACCAAAAAACAAAACCTTCATACAATTGATTCAAGGCTTTTTTTTTTTTTTTTTTTTGTAGCTTTTAAAAAAACTATTATTTTGTAGTGTAAAACACTTGAACTGAATAAATAATTTTACTTCACATTAAGGACCATTCTTTAAGTATGTATTTAAGAGCAGAATTACAAAGATACAAGAAGGCAATGAGACCCTTAAGAAAGGCAGATGAACATCTACAAGCACCTACAATCCCCACCTTTAGCAAAGAGATTTCTTCCTCTAGCAGTCCTTTCTTTTTCAGTGGCATTACCATGTGGCTTCCATCCCAAGATTCTGCTTTGCCATTAGCAACAGGGATGCACCAGCAGATGGATGGCTTTCCAAAAGTCTCACAAAATGGCTGAGGCTGGAAGTCACTTCAAGGATGGTAACATCTAACCCGTTTCCCAGAGTAGAAGAAGTTAATTGTGTTTGTGCAGAAAGCTTTTGGGAGTGGGGTGGCTACAGAGGTGTCTTCTGTGAGAAGCAGATGGAAACTTCCACTTCTGTGCAATAGTCAATACCAGCATTCAAACAACCTTGCCTTAAAAAGGTAAATAACTAACTTTTTTGTTGTAGTCGTTGCCTTCTAAAATTATTGATGTTGAGGTCTACCCATTGACATGCATGTTCTATATACTAAAGCAGTAAGTCTTGATCCACTTATTTTTATTAGTTTCTGATTGGACTGTAGCGTAAGCTAAATTGTGAGCGATGAGCTGAGATCATCTTTTCAGGCTGTTAATTCTGAGATGGCCTGTGTAAAGTAAATCCAAAATGACAAGTAAAACCAAAAGAGGACAATTAAGCCTGTAGATTGATCACTGATGTCTTCCTAACCGATGGACCAAAGATCCCAACTTCTCACAAAGACCTCATCATACTGTCAAGCTTTTGCATGTGAAAATGTCTCAATATTGGGTTATTTCACTACTGTGATATTTTAGTTCTTACTTCCTTCTCTCATTCTCTCTTCTCTCTCCACTCCCACCGTTTTTAACAAAGAAGTGTTAAGATAATTTATTATCTGGTAACTTTATTTTTTAATGTACCCAATTAGGTTTGCAATCTGGACAAAATATAAAGATTAATCTAGAGTTAATGATTTAATGGTTTAATGGTCTTGTGGTATTTATGGCACTTTTTAAAATGCATTGGAAGCTTTTTTATCATCAATCATGATGTTTCACTGTTTGCTGTGAAGGTTCTAAAGCGAAACTGTCAGAACTGTGTCATTTCTTCCATTTAGTTCCCCATAGAGAAATGCTAGAATAAAATTTATAGGAAATCATACCTATTGTTTCATTTCACAGGTTTCCAGGAAATCTGTGTTCTACTTTTCTAACTGGTATGTAAAGCAGTTGTTAAAACTTTTAGCAGGAGACAGCTGATGCTTTCTCATTTTGTATTTTAATGGGTTGACCATTCCGCAACTATGCAGGGACAAGGTACTTTTTTTGAGAACACTTGCTCAAATTTTTTCAGTAGTCGGTTCATATTTTTCAGTTCATCCTGGCATAATAGTTACATATTTCTGCTTGGATGCAGACTTTATTATATGGTGTCATCTGCCTACTCAATCTCTATAATTTGTTGAACATCAGCCAGTCTTGAAATGATCTTGAAAGGTGGTTCACATATAAAAAGTAATGAAGGACAGCTAAGAAAATATTTTGTATAAGTCACTCAAAACCTGAACTTGTTATTCAGAAAATCTGAGTATAATTTAAAGTGATTGTAAAAACCATATACATATTTCTCACTTTTATTAAAATCAAAATCACTGTTAATGTTTTAATTTATGTCCAGATGGCATTTAACACTTCTGGGATGATTTAATATATAAAGCTTTTGTAGGAAATTCCTGATTGGCATTTAGCAATATAGTATTCACGCAGTGAATGTACTTTATTTTTGTGACTGGTGTGGTATGGGAGTATAATTTGTTTGAGTGTAGTCAGCTCTAAGTTATGCTAGGATCTACCTTATCAAACATATAGTCTGTTAGCACCCATTTTACATTGTACTTTGTATAATTTTTTTTGAAAGCCCCTTGTTTTCTAATACCAGATGTTTTAATTCTATGGTTATTCCGTCTTAAGGACATTTTGGTGTCCTGGGACTTGGATGGTTGTTGTCTTAAGGGATGGAGTGAGAAAGTTATTTGTCATTAAGGGAGTTGGAAAATCATTACAGAATTTTGTTCAACACCAAATGCCAATCTTTGTGGAAAATGCGACTCTGTGTGCTGTAACATTAGGTGATCCTCATCAGCTCTTGGGCTGCATGCAAATTTTGTATAAAACTTTAATGTTATTACCTTTTCCAAAGTATTTCAAAATAAACATATATGTTTTCTCACACTTTTTATACTTAAATATTTAGATTGTTTTGCTTCTGATATAGAGAAAATGCACAAAAAATGTGGAAGGCATGTCAATAATACATATCTTTAGTACATGTAAATTTCACTCAGAGTAATAAAATATTTCCTTTTGATTTATGAATGTTTTATATTTAGTACATGAAATAACAAGCTCTTCTTTCTACTTTTGGTTGAGCAGTAATATTACAGAATGCATTGCTTTCAAGAAGAATTTTTGCTAATCTATTTGAAATAAAATTAATTTTATAAATTCAAAAATGTATTCAACTGTAGCCCAGAATAATTAATTGTATAACCAGATTGGTTTAACTGTTGTTCCAGCTTTTTATAAAAATTTGAAGGTGGGGATTTTTAAAGAATTTTTCTAGAAGTTTTTGTGAATTTCTTTGAATTTTTTAATGTCAGATATAGTTTCAAAATCTTTTGTTTATATTCAGAATTCTACCAGTTAAGTTAAAATTTAAAAACCAAAACCTTAGATGTTCAGGACTATAAAAACTGTTATTTTAAATTCAAGATTTACAGACTTTTAAGAATGTGAAAATTTAAATAACAATTTTAGCCATTTCCTACTCTTATTTAATAAAATTAAACTTTTGTCCTTTACAAGAATAAAATTTTGATGACTCTTTGTTTTACTCTTAACATTGACCCACCAGCTGTTTGCCAAAATGAGAATTCTCAATTCTTTGGTGAAGAAATAGCAGCTAAAGTAGACAGGAGAGGAAATAAAATAATCAATTATATCTAATCATGCCTTTAATAAGATCCTGATCCTGCAACGAGAATAACGTGAACTGATTCCCGACCCCACATGCCTGGGGTGTCTCTGTGTAAATGAAGATTTCAGGCCTTGTAATTTTCAAAGCTGGACTGTAATTCAATCCCAGTTTCATTTGTGCACAGATGGTTCGTCTCAGCATTAAGAGATGTCTAAGATTCTAAAGGTTGAATAAATATGATTAGGAGCAGTAATAAACACATGAAGTGTTGTAGATTAAATTGCTGTGATAAAGTAAAACCTCTACAGATTTTTTTATTCTTGATTTTTTAAGAGGTTTCTTACAGTGGTAGCAGCAAAAAGGTCTCTGGGACATGTACTTTTGCCTTTATTTAATTATATAGAACTCACTGTATTACAGCTCAAGCCTGAAACTAGGACCCAGATGTGCCAGTGTAGTATAAATAAATAGAATTAGCACCTCTAAGTTTTCATTTGTGTTTTTCTATATTTAAACATTTTTCAATGATAGAAAATTGTTACGGGCTGGATTGTCTTAGTTAGGAGCAGTAAATAATATTTAACATTTAATCACCTTATATTTTTGTAGATGCTAGTAAGAACAGGACTAAAAGTATGATTTCAGACCTCTACAGATTAAGGTAATCTACTTAAGTGTAGCCAATGAATGCTCTTGACTTTTTTTCATTTTTCAGAGAGTTGCTTTCTTTTTGTTAACTAAAGAATAACTGAGGATGTAAACTAATGGCTAATAAAGCTTTATTTAATCTTTGTTCTTCAGTTCTATTTGAAATGCTAGAAAAATATCAGACAACATGCATACTACTTTTAAACTGGAGGGTGTTTTGCTAATAGCCTTAAAGTTGATTGAGAATAGATTTATGATGGCGAAGATTAAGCAAATGTAGCAGGATGTTCAGACACAAAATATGCGGGAACAGAGGAGATTTAATAAATCAAGGCTAAAGCCAAAAAACGAGGTGGTAGAAGAGAGGTAAGTGTATGTACAACAGTCAGAACTGCCAGCTGCTTTTTAGAGTCTCTTTGAAGACATTTTCTGATTATTTTTATAATAGTTTCATTTATGAAAATAAAGAGAACTTTTTGGCCTCTGGCAATTTTTCTGGGCTAGAATTGAACAGTTTTAAACCACCTGTTGCAGTGTCTGTGTGTATCTAATGGTTATAGTTGCCACACTTTTTGAAAGTTGCCACACTTATTTTATTAAGCATTGATTGAAGTCTCTACAGAATAATAACATCAGAAGAGAAAGACTCCCGTGTTTTGGATTTATGCCACGGTACATCACTTCCATTGACTAGTCAGTGATTTTTCTATATCTTAAATCATAAGTCATGGCTCATATGTGTAAGAGAAGAAAGGCTGCAGAGTGGCAAGAACCATTAATTCCAGCCAGACACAGATTTTGTCTTGACCAGCCATTTGGACAGATAGTTAAGTGACCAGTATAAACAGCAAATTATTTGCTTAGCAATTGCCAAGCCAGGCCTCTAATTTATTTTCCCTGAATGCACCTTGTTAGTAAAGAATATCATGTTTTACGTTGCTTAGGAACTCATAACTCTCTGTAGAACAGGTAAAATATGAACAACAGTATACATAAAATCATCCAGTTGCTCATTCTCAAACACTAAAAGAACCAGCTACAAGGATAAAGGAATAAATTTTAGTTTTCTTGTGCAGTCACTGTGTATCTTCCCTGAGAGCAGATTAGGAACGCTTCGCCAACTCTCTGAAAACCTATTTGCGTAAATCACATCTAAATGTAACGTTGCGATACAATTCAGACACTGTCTTAGAACAGAGGAACTCCAAATCTCTTCAAGGCCGCAGTTTAAAGTGTGAGGATAACAGTGGGAATACAAAATCCATAATTACGGAGGGAACAGAACAGCCACCTCAAGCAATTAGGTCTGGTTTGATTCTTGAGTTGCCTTTTATGTTGTCATGTATTTCAGTTTTGAACATTTATTCCATAGATTCCTGGAGCTGTTTTCTTCCTGCATCCATCCAGTATGAATTCCCAGAGCTTGCCAAACACATCCATAAAACGTGTCATACAATATGCAACCAGTGGCTGCTTTCTTGTGACAGAATTGCTGCTCCGTTTGACGTAATTCTTCAAATGGATCTGTGCTGAACAGGCGGACAATTTAGATGACTAGCAAAAAATGGTGAAGTCAAGATGTTTGAGAGCATCTCACTGAAGATTGTAGGCCCATTTTACACCTTTTTTTATTGTGCTTTGAAGTCCACCACCCAATTCAGAAGGAAAATCTATCTGATTTATTTTAACATATGTAATCTGAACAAAGAGTCAAGATTAGCTGACTTCTTGCACTAAACTAAATGAGGATTTCTCTTTCATGTTTAGTATTTTTCTTAACATTTCTGAAGCCCAAGCAACGTGTCCTGCTCCAAACAATTCCCAGGCATGATTTGAAGGGTAGTACAGGCCAGCAGCTGGTCACAGTCAGTAGTATAGATGAGAACAAGCTATCATGTGAGAAGCAAGTTTAGCTTTGCAGACGCGGGCCGTAATGTGGCAGTTGGACTGAAGATCAGAGAACAGTTCAGGTTGATTTTATTCAAAAGTGTGAGTTTAGACAAGCTGAGTAATAGCTAAGTGTTTAGGCCAGCACTTCACTATCTACACTCCTATTCAGATTTGAAAGATTAAAAATGTGACGTCTTTGGAAAATAGTCACCAGGTTAAGTCTTCTGAAAAACTAAGACAGTGACTTTACCACTTGTGAATGTGTTTGCTCCCTTCCTATATAGCTACCAGCCTGCTCATGTTGAAGCCTTTTACTCTATCACTTTTAACTTCTTTATTAATTTGTTTAGAAACTGAACATGGTGCATTAAAATATGCATAGAAATCAACATCTTAATACGTTCATTTTTTCAGTGTAACTATCTGACAGTAAGTACCATAGAAATAACTTCTTGTTCAGTTTCTGATTTTACCTGTTGAGTTGAGACTTCCATCTCAATATTTTGTGTGACAACTTATCTTTACAAACATGGATTTCAATGCCTAAATTCTGTCTAGTGAAAGTGTGATGGTCTCGAGGGGACTCAAGAGTGGCTACTAATGGCTCTGGAACATAGAACTCACTTCAGCTGTCAGACAGGCTTCTCCAACTCAGAGGAGGCTGTGGACATATCTGGATAATTGAGGTGATGATACACGGAAAGCAATATCACAGCAGTGCCGTATTCCATGCAGTCTGAAAAATTTTACAAACCCATTTTTTTTAATCCTCAGTTGACACCAGATGTAATTTTATTTTCAAAACCTGTATTGAATTGAGAATGAAGCAGAAGTTGCTTTCCTTGTCTGCATCAGTGCTCATCTATGTACTAGAGATGAATGCTCTTCTTCAAGCGTTGTCTTCCCATTCCTACCTCTAATGCAAACTGCATTAACAGCAATTCATTGCCCAAAAAATATGTTGCTCACACTTGCAAAAAACTTCTACACTACTCCAAATCTAAAGTTAAAGTTTAAACACTGCAGAATGTTGCACCCTTGCTGAAATCTTTCAGCTTAAAGTCTTGCTCTTAGAATCTGCTGTTGCCAAAATCCAGTTCCTGAATCCTCCTCTAGTCCTAGGTTAAACACTATACTAAAAGAAATTGTAAACTTGTAATTGTGGCAAGGAAATTTTTCATTCAAACTAGATGGGACACTGCATTACCAGATATCTACTAAGCATTTTGATTGTAGTTCTATTCAAATAATGCATCATTTTTTGATATGGAAAAAGGTTGGTTCATTCCTACATTTTATTTTAAAAGTCCTTAAAAAGCAAACAAAAAAACCACCACCAACAACAAAAAAACTTCAAAAAGCCTAATCTTTGCTGTTAGGACTTAGTATTGCTATCAAGAAGTCAGAGGATTGAGCCATGACAAGTTTGAAGAAAGAATGGAACATCAAAACTGAGACCACCTACCATTTGAAAACTGCTGATTAGAGATCATTTGAAGATGTTGATTAGAGATTTACAGCCATGAAGGCAAACTTGCAGTCAGTTCTTGTTAGAGCCTTCAAAAACTTTGTAACTCTGATATTTGATGATGATAACTAAAAGTTCCTGGACCACTACAGGAAATTAATATCTGTAAGAAAGAAAGATTCACCCCTAGAAACCCCAAATTAATGCAGATTGAAGGCATAAATCTCTACAGCAAGAGACAGGCATATGTCTCTCTGCATCCACTGATAGTTTATCACTCCTCTAATTTCTGTCTCTGTCTTTCTGTAGTATTTAACATTAAATGTAAGAAATATGGACCTTTGTTCAAAGTATACTGATAACTTGCTAAAAATAAACAAATAAAGTTCTAGCTGAATTATGTTCTAATGCATAATGCACCTTAAGCCTTGAGCTCTTATTTGTCCTTAATTTACCTGTACATAAAATACAGATGCTTATTTACAGATTGCATACAATGCAGTGAATTGAATTTTTATTAGATATTCATTGGAAGAGATATAGAAAAGAATGGTTATTATTATTTATAAATCCCTAGCTGAAAAACTTCCAATAAAGTATGTACAGCTTCTAAGTATCCCATAGAATTTGTGGGGTCAGTTGGCAATTTCAGATAAGCTAATTCTCTTACAGTGATTTTTAAACTCCCTACAGTTTTCTTTGAAGGTATATGCAGATTTTGCTTTCATTCTTCTGTGTTGTTATTCACACTACCTACTCTTTTGATTATTATTCAATTTTTTTTTTATGTGAGTCATTTGCTTTGAGGAATGTCCAAGTTTTGACAGACATTTTTCTACCAGTCTTAAGGGAAATCTGACAGACAATTGGAGCATGAGAACAGGCACATTGGTGTTGTGGAGAGAAATTTTGTTACACTAATCTCACACCCACTGGGCATTTCAAAACTGTAGCTTTAATGAAATAGAAGCAACAGATCTTGGTAACATTCTCTGGAAAAGAGATGACAGTTCATAAACTTGCATGTTTCTCGCATGAAGTACGCTGACCTCTTTTGTAATCCGACAGAAACCAGTTTTGATCCTAGTTTTTGTTGATGGAGAAAGATGGCGGTATTTTGTTCAGAACCATGATGGTGTTTTAACGTGTTACCAGTCTACTCCTCTTTGTCCACAGCCATTTATTGCAACTCCTTTGCTAGGGGTCAATGACATGGAAAACTGAATCAATAGAACAAAACAGACCATGTAAGCACACCTAGTCTGCTTCAGTATAAAGTAAGTCTAATTTACAACTGTAAAATTGTTATGGAGTTAACTAATTTTTTAATCTATTCTGTTTTCTTTGATATCAATCTTTCTTACACATCAGCCTGTATGTAAATATATGACAAAGGGCAGGTCAAAATGATCTAATACCGTGCTCTAGAAATCCTCATTTTGCCCTTATTGTGCTGATTCAGTCATGTAGCTCCTTATTCCAAAATCTTTTCAGGAAGCTTTACTCACTAAAATATCCTCCATTGTACCCGTATAGCCACATCCTAGGGAAGTTTAAGACCAATAAAGTATACATTAAAAAATTTCTATGTAAGAATAAATTTTTCTATATATGTCACTAGAACCGCATAGATTTAATCAAAATAATTTTCGTCTATGTCTTTCTAATGAGAGAATTGTTATAATATGAGCAAAAAGGGTCAGTGACCAGGCTTTTCATCCATAAAAAAAATTGTGGTAGTTTGATATTTTCTTTGTTTCATATTTACACAAAAAACAATGAATACACATTATTTTTAAGCAACCGACATGTTAAAAGAAAAGTAAATAAAGTTGTGATTTTGACATTTCATATAAAAATTTAATATATGAACACCATTATAGTAAAATTTCTGGTTAAGTAATGATGTTATTTCTTAGCTGTATCCAAACAATCTGCCTCACAATCCTCTCTGGAATTACAGCTCTGTTGCCCTTAGCTGCCCTTCTCTGGTGCTGATCTTGGACCTGCACTTCAAATGTATTGGCTCGATGTCCTGATGACATATGGTTGTAAAATCAATATTCAGGTTTTTCTAGTCCAGAGGACAGATGTGTATGTCTGGCCAGTCTTAAGAAAAATCAAAACATGCCAACAGATGTGAAGTCTTCACTTGCTATCTAAAGAAATATTTATGAAAAGTTTTTATCAATTCTGCCACACAAATATCAAGTTGACCACAGCTTAGAAAATATTATACTGCTTGGTGAATCTTGAATTCTTTTCCTCTCCTAATAAACAAAATATTATTTTTATTGTAAATATGAAAGGCCTACCATGTTTTTGTTTGTTTGTTTGTTTGTTTGTTTTTTTAATTATAAGAGTATTTTATCTTTCATGAACATTTCATTCATGTGATCTAAAGCATGGGAGAGAGAAGGCTCTGTGAAGCATTGTTTCGGGCTGTGGAGTTTTGATACTGAATCATTCTTAGATCTTGCCTAACATTTTTGTTTTCAAGATTATGTTTATGAGTGCTTTGCTTGCTGTTTTGGAAACAGCTGACACATATCACAAGGTGTTTTATCTCATGGTTTTCTCTGATGTAACAGGAACAGAAAGGATCAAAGAGTAAGTTCTCATTATTAATGGATCAAATGGATTCTTTTCCCTTCAGGGATGTCTCTTTGAGGTCCAAATATTTGTCTGTTGCCATCTTGCACTGGACATTTATTTTATGTGCTGAACTATTTGTGTTGTATTTTCATGTAAATTAGCACAAATAGAATGATTTGCCATAGGATAGAGGAAAAAATACCCCACGTCAAAGAGGTGTTGACATCTACCTCAGGTGCCAGCATCTGTTCATTTCAGAGTCCAGGATGACTGCCAGAAGTTCACTGGTCTTCATGTGCTGATATTGGCACTATGAACGAGAAGAAGAGACTTAGTGATGCCTAGAATTAGATGGTAAAAAGGCACTTACCATACAGTCTCCCTAATTCATCATTTTAAAACCATTCTTAATGTTTCAATGCATGCCTGTAAAGCAAAGCATTAGTTACAAGGACCTCACAAAGATCAGAGCTGTAGAAGGTAATGCATCACCCAATTAAAAAAACAAAACAAAACAAAACAAAACAAAACAAAACAACCAAAAACCAAAACCCAAAAAACAAACAAACAAACCCCATAAAGTTCAGAATATAGTTATCCTTTTACACTTACAGCTGAAATTCAGCCACATAGCCTTGATTTTAATGTGAAATAGGACTTCCTGATTTAAATTTGTAAAGCAGTGGATAATTTTACACATTAAGGGTAGAAAACTACACAACATAAATTATCATGAGATTAAACTACAAGAAAATTCTATTGTGGAAGAGATTGATACTCATTTGACACTTATCACCGTCTTTCAAACATTTTGGATTTAAGAAGCAAATCTTTAGGTGAGTAAATCTTTCCAAGTGCTACAACAAAGTTGTACTCTATTGTCTCACAAAGTACTTTGGCAGAGTACAAATAAAATAAAATCTAACACCTTTGAACTAATGCTACCTTTTGTACAAACCTTAATTTAATTTTGTTAACACTAATCCATGAAACTGAAAAACAATTTGAGAGTGGCTACAAGGACAAATTAATATTTTAGTGGATGGACATCAGTTTTTCTCGAGTTTAAATTTTTCTTCAGAAATTTAACAGAGTTGGTATACACTGGATTTTAAATATTTTAATTTCTTTGATTTTATAAACTGTTATACTATAAGGAAAAAATAATTTATGCTGAACTTCTTGTCTACAGAGTTAAGTACACATTTTAAATTTTAAAAATTTCTGAGTTTTGGAGTTTCTACAGTCTACGAAGGCAATCTGCTCTAGTGCTTGATTATCCTTATAGTAACGAGGGTTTTTTCCTTTATACTCAGCCTGGACCACCCTTGTTTCCACTTGAACCTGTTGACATGTACCGTCTCATCCTGCACCACAGTGAGGAGCTTATATCCATCTCTTTGATGACCCATCAAAGAGGCTGGGAAGGTGTTAGGCCCCCAAAGCCATCCCTTTTCCAGGCTGACCCAGCTCAGCTTCCTTACTGGGAAGTGCAACTCTCAGTACAGCCTGGGAGCGGTTGGACACCTTTGCTTCTAGCACAAACACGGGCTCATGTCCGGCAAGCTGCCCACCACCACCCCAGGGCCTTTCCCAGAAAGCTGCTACCCAGTTCCTCTTCTGGTGCAGAAGCCCTGCTCTCCCAGGCACAGAACTTTGGTTTCGACTCTTAAATAATTGAATAAAACTCTTTTGTTCCGTGCTAACATACAGCTTTATGGGAGTTTATTACAACAGTATTATTAACCTTATATTCCAAACACTTTAATTCCCTCAGCATAAATGGAATATTGAAAACATCCATTACATTATCAACTGACCAGCAGGGAAATTACAATGAAGTGATTGTATAATTGCTTTAATTGTTCCTTTTGAAATAATATTGTGTGCATCATAATTCATACATTGTGAGTTTTAGTATCACACTCTGATATGGAATTATTCATGATTATTACTAGGAGGAGTTAGGATTAGTGCCTTATTTTAACTTTGTCAGTGAAATTTCTCTTTTGTAGCAATGTAATCAGCAGAAGACATAAACTTCTATTCCTCATTTAAACTACTCTTTCCCCTATCATTCGGCCTCCTGCCTAAAGTAGGTAAATATGTTAACAATGCTCACCCTCCTCCCCACCCTCCTGGAAAAAAAGAAAAAAAAACAAAACAGGAACAAACTTCTTCATAGAATCATATTTGGTTGGAAGGGACCATAAAGACTATCCGTGCAGGAACACTCATGGGCCTGCTGTTAGACTGAGGGTAGTTTATAGGAAAAGCAATATTTTTACTTTTCTGGGAGTAGGAAATGAACAAGTTTTCAAATCTTATCTTTTGCATATGGCTGAAGGAAATCCATTTGGCTTTGGTATAATTCAGGTATAATTTACTTTTCTTCATTAGACAGCTAGATACCTTCTGGAATCAAAGACTTTAACTGCTACATAGAATAAATTTAACTGATATTTAGAATAACACCAGCTTTTTTCAGCTTTCCTGAAAAATACTTCTTGTTTGTTTCCAATTTTCTGTCTGATTCCCTCTGATTCTTTTATTTATGTACTTGATTATGAAAGACAGACTGCATTAGGATTTTCTTACTCTGAAGGCAGCTTAAAAACCTGCAGACATATTCTCTGCTGCTCTTTCAACCCAACCCAACAGGTGAATTCACCATTTCAGGAAGATGGAGTTCTAACCTGATTCTGGTTTTGTGCAGACTGTAGCCTGACTATTAAATGAAGCATTACATCATACACAGGGGATCTGGTATTTTCCATTTTTCCATGACTCATGGTTAGATGGTCAGTCATCAGAGGTTCACTGTAGCTGCATAGTACCACTCTTTTGATTGTTTTTTTTTTTTATCATTAGAAGACCTATATAGGCCTCCTGATACAGTTATTTCTGGCTTACCATAAGGAAAGCATACAGACTTTCACAATTCTCTGAAGAATTTCTTCGTGAGAGAAGAGGGAGTAATAAGGTTTCTTAAGGATTCTCTTTGACTTGTGACTAAGGTATGAGCTTCCCTTTTGTTCTTTTTCACAGTTAGGACCTCAAGTTCACACATGCATCCATTTAAACAAGGTTTCAGTGTAGAAACTAACCCAATTTCTCAAAATAGTAGTCACAATTCCAAGATCTAATTCCTCATTCAAACAAAGTCAGTGATATTTTCTGTGAATGTAACAAAGAGACATAATAGAGACCCTGCTGGTATTAATATAAATGGTAAACCAGCGATGAATCTTCCACACTAAAAGAAAGTATTTAAAACATAAGTTCTGTACACCAATCTCCTGTCTAATTTCAGTTTCTCCTCTGTTTCAGTCACAATATGGGACCATAAAAAATATGATATTGCATGATTATTTTCTTCAAGCATAAGAGAATTTTTGATGACATCTCTAGTTTCTAATTAGCAGGCATTTGAACAGAGTATTATGCCATTAATTGCTTTTCAGCAAATCTAAGCCCCTTCATTAAGTGAGCAATTCTGCCTCCCAGAAGCTGGTGTCGCATCCAGGTTCTCAGTTATACCTGTCATCTGTGCCCTTCTTCATCAAGATTACAGCTTTATCTCACTTTTTTCTCGTATTATAAATTCGATGTGATATTTTGTAAAGCTGAATCATATTTATTCTCACAACCATTTTTTTTATCCACACATGCATAAATTATATGGATAAAATATGATAATGTCAATACTTTAGCCTACATACCAGCAAAAAACCCTAAACCATACTCTAACTCAGTCTTTCTCAAACAGTTTATAGTGTTTAATGCTCACTTCTTTGCTCTTCAAATGACAGGTCTGTCTAAGCACAGTGGGCTTTCACAGACTGTAACAAAGTATTTCACAGTATAACAAAACTTCAAGAAACAATTACTTTACCACAATTACTTTGCAGCTTTTTTCTGTCTGTGCTTAGTAAACACTAGCTAATGAATGAAATTATAAAAAGATGAAGCTGATTTCAACATATTAACATGTATTTTAAAATTAAGTTTTCAATGCAGGCTTGTGAGACCCTGTATAGATGTGATTTGTGTCATCTTTAAGGATTTTTAAATTCTAATAATATATTCCTTATATATTTAAATGCAGCTATAGTGTAGTGAATGTCTATGTTCTGCCACATGAGACTTGTGGCAGTCTAATGCAGAGGTTGAATAGTATTTTAGATGTTTAGAAATAGATCATAGGGCACTTTGTTGACATTCAAAGGAGTTGTTTCAGTGGGTTCCCAAAAGTCATAAACTTCAAAAGTTGAAGAAATCTTCTCTTCATCCCTTGTTTTCTTTGGATTACAAATGAAAGCTGCTATTTTTCTGGGACAGAAAAGAGAGATGGCTTTGGCTTTCAAGGCCTTGGAGAGAATGCTTGAGGGGGATATAAATGTTACAAGAGTATGGATTCTGTACTCCTTGCTCAGGCTAAAAACTTCTCTAAGTTTTGTTAAAACAAAACAAACAGACAAAAAAAGTGTCTTTGAGGAAAAAAAAAAAGAAAAGAAAAAATCTATTTTGAAATAGTAAGTTTCGCTCTGAGCTATGGTTAGAATTTCAGGACAAACAATTAGGCTATATGCTAACGTCATACTACACAGCCCTTTTAATGACACATAATTAAGTATATGCAGTTGACCTTAAAAAATTTGCTTCCTTATTTCTCCAGTTACTTCTGTCAATGGGTATAAACAGGCTTTGAAATATTTCTTCTTTGAGGATTCTTTCATGTTCAATCTCAGGAATAATAACAGCTGCACCTAAAAATAAAAGTAATAGCATAATGGTCAAAAAATCTACAAAAAGAGTGTAGAGAACACTGAAATAACAACAACAAAAATATAATTACAGATAACCCTGCACCACAGCTGTGAACAGGAAAACAGAAGCATCTTTTAAAAATATATTATAGCATTGTGAAAATTCTTTTTTTTGATACTTCATTGAATATAGAAACAAAATTAATTAATTTTTAAAAAGTGTAGAAGACATTGGAATTTGCAGTGACAATTACTGCTCTTCTGTAGAGAGGATTCAGTCTGAATCTCTCAGGCTTCAGGATAACCAAAAAATTGTTTCCCTTTTTGGACAGAATTCTCACATTGTGGAAACATTTCTTACCTTCCTGAACAATATGAGGGATTAGTCTGATATAGAATAGTGAACAAAGCAGATTAATGATACAGTACAGTGTGGCTGTCTCTCTGATACATACACAGCTGGAGTACTTGATCTTACACTCATTCTGCAGCATTGCATAAATCATGTACAACTCACTATTAGTGAAGACTCACTAGAGGTCTCAGATTCAGATAGTCCAAAGGTCTTAAGGAAAGAAGATTTGAGGGTCAATGATTACCACCAATACTAACAATTTTTGCTTCCTTGATGAAACAACTGCATTCCATACTTCAAAAGCCCACCTTTTAAAAAATAAAACCTGAACTTCATAAAATTTGAGATAATTATCTAATACCAACAAATTGGAATTGCCATTAATCTATTTAAAACAGAGCTCAATATGTCTTTCATGTTAATATAAGAATTTTTGTTTTGTTTTGTTTTGTTTTTTCTTTTAAAATAAAAATACTGCTTCTTTTAATTAATCAGAGAGGGTACCATTTCAGAACTCGAAAATCTCAGTCTCAAATAAAACTGTAATGTTCAGTCATTTTGTTCTGATAATACGACCTACTTGCAAAGGGTTGTTCTACAGGGAAAATTTGAAAAAAATAGCTGACTCTTAGAATTATACAAAATAACCTTTTCATCTGTTTATATATATTTAAAATGGCTCAAGTTAACGACTACTGATTTGTTGTGTGCTGAGAAACTGCTGTTCCTGTTTCATCTTGGATTATGGATCTTTTTTATATCTAACACACGACCCCCTGGATAATTTCCCTAAACATAATAGGCAAAAATCTCATCAGGGATAAAAGCAAAAAGCACAGTTTCACCGAAGTAAGAAGACTGCTTAGTTTCCTAATCACTGACAGTAGCATACACTACTCTCAATTGATAATGCAGCTGTTAGGACTATCTTCCTATCTAAATCAACGAAATTTTATTCTGCACTCTTTTACTATTCACCTTCAAATCTCTTCTGATCTCACTGAATTAGAATAAGTAGCCAGCTCACATGGTAGCCACTTCTGTAACCAAACACAGAGGATAGGAAAAATACTGTATACTTGCAAATCAAGAAGCTTAGATGGAAAGCATACAGACTATGGAAGTAGTTGACTTCCTTCATAAGTATGTACACCATAATAATATCTGAATTTTACAGGGTAAGGTAGTTGTGAATTTTAAAGTTACGTATTTTCATTTTCTGGAGCCCTGATACAGTAATTGTATCAGATTTGGGAAACATTAAAAGTAGCTTTCAATTTATCTTCTGCATTTTCTTCATCTACCCTGTATTTCTCACAGTAGAATACATCTGCATTTCTCTTTTTTCTTCTCTTTTTTACCTTTATACTTATTTTATTAGCTTGAAAGTTGGATGCTAAAGGATAACAAAATTTGACACAATGCAAATTATCCCCATTTTGGCTAATATTTACTTTCCTTTCTTAGTCCTCTCAGTTTATTCCCAGGAACAATGAGGTAGGAACAGGAAACTATCTTATTTGAACTTACTTGGTGGTCTCCTGACAACAACATTTCCCTCCAGAATCAGAGAAAAATTAAACCAAAGAACTGCACAGATGACTAAAAGGGCATTGCTTTTCTCTTGCTCAGTCTGCATCAACAAAAGAAACAGTCTTGAAGAAAGTCCATCCGACCACGTCGTTCAAGATGGGGTAGGAGAGGTAAAGGTTGCTGGGTCCGGCCCATAGGGTCTGAGTTGGAGGGGGAAGGTAGGAGCAAGGCACTCATGCCCAAGGAACAGGTGGTGTTTGTGGCCAGGGCAAAACTTGAAGGTCTATGACATTTCCCCCCCATATCCGCCCCCTCCTGCTGCAGGAAACTGTTAAACATAGTTACCCATCCATGCAGGATTAGCAGCTACCTGAACCACAGCTCTCAAATCACTGTTAAGATGAGAAATCTCTCCTAATAGTTTGTTTAGTTTTATTCTATCTGAAAAATCGATAAAAGAAATCTTCCATCTAAAAACTAATTTTAAAATGTCACTTCCCTGAACCGTCTCTAGATTAGAGAAACCTACTCCAAGTCGCCTTATTTCATAACAAGGTATTCTTTGGCTGACCTTTACTACATATTTTAGATTCTTTAAATGTAGAACACTTTCCTTACAGAACATCTAGTTTGATATTTTAACAGTTTTTGACCCTATTCTTTATTTGAGGATTTACAATGGACTTCTCTTTCAGTATTAATTGAAGACAGTTCTGTAATGAAAGTACTGATTCTTTTCTGTTGTCTATATTAATTTCTATATTCTTACTGGATTTTCTTTTCTTCTCCTTTTTAGGTTTGTATTACAGCATGTCAAAAGCATAAGTAAAAATTAGGAGCTCTTTTGCTTTCATATAAAGCTTAAGTTCTAAAAGGGAAATCAGGAACATGTACCAATATATACTAACTAAACCTTTCCAATCTCAATTATGTTTCTCTAAGAGAGAGAGCGCCTAGGTTTAGTCTGTGACAGATTTCAATTTATTAGTTTATCAAATCTCTTATTTAAAGCAACTTATATCCTTATATATACTATCCTATAATTTTTGTCACAAAGATTGGTTGTGATTTTTTTTAATTGCTTCCTTTAGTGAAAATAAATACTGATTAAGTTTTCTGTACTTCATATTCCTATTTTTCCATGTTAGTCCTTCAGATATATTTAGCAGAAATATGTTATGTGGGATCCATCTCACCAACCATTGTCTTCTACGTCTGAAAGGACCACTTTCCATTTTCTTTACACTTGGAGAAGATTCATCTAATTAGGAAAAACTAAAGTCCTTAATAATTAATTGAACAATGAAAATGTCTATTATTTCTGAATCCTACATATGACAGTCCCGCTTTCAAAAATATGGTGGCTACATGTTACATGTTATGCTTTCACACTGCTCAAAGTAGAAATCTTAACCTTGGTCTCCAGATTGTTATGTAAAAATACTGCTATTCCTCTCTCCTATATCTTTGCCAATATATCTCTGGTAATGTTATCACCAGCCCCAATATATATCCTGCTTTCACTTATCAATTTCATCTAAATCCTCACAAAAAGCTGTGCAGAGATCTTCCACACTGAGTTTTTTGTAGGCATAGAATTGCATGCACAGACAAAGTATGGGCAGATCACACGATAGGAATCTCAAAAGCAGCACAGCAATCAAAGTAAAAGATCAAGACTGGGAAAATTACAAAACAAGTACATGTAAGATAGAAAGACTGTGAAAGAATGGAATTCTCCTTATAATACTTACACATCAATTACTGCAGTGATTTCCAGTTTATGAGAAACAAAGATAGCTCATTACGTACACTGACTGTGAAAGAAGAGAGAAAAGAAATTGTGGCGACTGCTTTTCCATATGAGAATTGTAAGGAAAAAAATCTATTGATTTTGATAAGTGGAACATCCTAGTAACTGTACTACTAATACTAGATACCTTTCAAGCTGGCATGTTGTCATTTCTACCTGTCTCTAATACTCAATCTAATTGGTATTAGATTGCCTGTTAAGAAAACATTTTATGTAAGAACACTGAAACTTTGAAATCAAGAAATTTTTTTTGTGCAACCCTTCCAAAGTAACATTTTCCTAAAAGTTATTTTTGTATTATCACTGGAATTAAATATAATTAAATTTGAAATATCCAAACCTCTCAATAGTTAAGGCATTAATCATCAAAAAAGATGTAAAAAAAAAATGAGACTGAAATTTCTGAAAGGACATTAGCCCCTTAGCTACTATTTTCCTGTGACAGTAATTAAATATTTACATATTTTCAAATACTTTATGTATAATAATCAGACTCCACAGTTCACTACTGTAAGACTGTTTATTTAATCTGAAGTTATTTCCCATCACCACAGTCAAATTCTACCTAAGGAATCAGATCCTTTATTTTAGAAAGTGTGGATTCTATAAACTGAGATAACAATACCTTCATAAGTCATTTTATCTGAAAAATTCTTAGGTGGATCTAAAAGAGTTCAAATGTAAAACTCCTAGCAATGCATAAAGGAGTTCAAAATATAGTCTCTAGCAATGTTTAAGTTCTTGGAGTTCTGTTATTATTATTGGTTTTTGATACAGTTTTGAGGGTATTTTATTCCTTACCGATAGTTGAATTATCTTCCCATGGTTCCAAGAATAGTTGAGGTTATTAGGTACCCCTGAAGAGTTATCTTGTCCAATCCTCTTCATGGTATAGAAAAATTTTCTGTGTTGTTGAATGCCATGCTGTTTGGAGACTCAATGAATCCAATCCAATTGACTGGCTGCTTTGCAAATGGAATATGTTTGATTAATGTGGCAAAGATAAACACAGAAGAAAAAAGACTAAAATGTGGAAATACAATCTAAATACAAAACTCCACTATATTAGATAAGCACCTTCATAAATATAGAATCATAGAACATCTATGTCATTAATGAAGCTATTAAATAACACTGGTCCTGCGGGACTCCGGAGGGACACCACTTGTCAATGATGTCCATTGGGAAAATGAGCCATTGACCACGACCCTCTGGATGTGTCTGTCTCACCAATTCCTAACCAACCAAACAATTTACCAATGAAATCATTTCTTCTCCAATTTTGAGAGAAGGATATAGTGGGGAACCATGTCAAAGGCCTTACAGAAGTCCAGAGAAATGGCATTTGTAGCCCATCACTTGTCCACTTAATATAGGCACTCTGTTGTGGAAGGGCATTAGGTTGGTGAGACAGAGGTTGCCCCTGGTGAAGCCATGCTGGCTGTCTCAAATCACCTCCCTGTCCTCTACATGTCTTAGCACAGCTTCTAGGATTATCTGTTCCTTCCCAGGCACAGAGGTGAGTCTGACAGGTTGTTAGTTCCCAGGGTTCTCCTTTCTTCACTTTTATAGACGACATAATGTTAATCATCCAGTTATTGGGAACTTCATCTGAATGCCTTGACTTTTCCAATAGCATGGAGAATGGCTTGGCAAATACATCAGAGGGGTATGTTTTCTTTGACCTTCCTCTTCTGGCTGACATACTTACAGAAGCCCCTGTTATTCTTTGCATCCCATGCCAAGTTTAGTTCCAGCTTCTCCTTAGTCTTCCTTCCTTTCTTGAGAACACCTTGGGAACTACAGAGACATAAGCCTCACGTCTGTCTGGGAAGATCACAGAGCAGATCCTCCTAGAAGATATGCTAAGACACATAAAAGACAAGGAGGTGTTCCAAGGCAGTCAGCACAGCTCTGCTAAGGGCAAGTTGTTTCTGACCAGTCTGGCAGCCTTCCATAATGGAGTGACTGCAACAGTTGCCAAGGTAAGACTGACTGATGTCACCTAACTTGGTTTCTGTAAGGCCTTCAACACAGTCCCACATTGCATCCTTATCTCCAAATTGCAGAGACATGGATTAGAAGTGTGGGGTAGCTGTTCAAGAAGGAATTGGCTGTCTGGAAGCAGCCAGAGAGTGGTGGTCAGTTCAGGTGGAGACTGGTAAAAAGTGGTGTCCCTCAGGGTTTTTTCTTGGGACTGTGCTCTTAAGTATCTTTATCAATGGCATAGAGAGGTCAAGTGCCACCTCAGTAAGTTTGCAGATAACATGGAGCTGAGTGGTGCAGTTGACGCAACAGAAGGAAGGGATGCCATCCACAGCTCCAGAGAAATCTGTACAAGCTTGAGACACGGGCCCACAAGAACCACTGTGCTTTTTGGTTTTTTTTGTTTTTCCTTGTTCGGTTGTCTGTTTTTCTTTAAGCCATATGCCAATTTTAATAAATCTAAATAATAAAAAAGTAAAGATATTATACAAATGATGTTTTGGCTAATCATTGGCTTACGTGCCATTTTTTACATATTTTAATTTTCATTTATTTAAATTCCAATGCCAGCTGTATTTATCATAATTATATTGAATTTTGAAATGTCACTACCTCCACAGTCAATTTTCACTACCCTTACTCCATAGATCAATTCACAAGGAGCACAGAGGGTAGCAGAAGAAAAATCCTAGTTTGCTTCAAAAGAAGCCAATTAACAAATCCCATTTAGTGTTAATTGCAACAGCAGTTCTCATCATAGTTTAATCAACACCTTGCTAAAGCAAGCTAAAAGAAAGAAAAAGACAGACATTGATTTAATGCACAGTCAGAACTGTATTGACACATTTCAAACCCCGAAAATCTCACAGATGGGAAGTCATTCCCAACAGACTGGTGTGGTTACTGTCCATACAAATTGTTCTACAAAACTCAGAGGCTTTAGCCCTAAGAAAATAAAGACATATTTGGTCTATATTTTCTTAAGACACTAAGGAACAAAGTTGTGTCTTGTATTGAATTCCTTCCAATGTCACATTTTTAGAAACTATTCCACTGTCTTAGCTATAAATCTTGACCTTATGTACAGGTTAATTCTATCTCTCAAAGTAAAGTCAGGTAATCACATATTTCTGCATGTTAATATTGGCCTCTACAACCTGTAAACATGAAAAAAGATAAACAAAAAGTCCATTATATATGAGTCCATCCCTGTTTGAAAAGTGTTGCTAGTTTGCAACTGTGGCTGCCATTCAGACTAAAAAAGGTGCAGCTGACAAGACATCTGAGTTGCTCCAAGGCAGAAGTTTTCACATTTCACAAATGTATTAGTCACTTAACTGTGATTCTGTGAAGCTCTGAAATACTGCTTTGTGTGTTGGGCCTAAAACTGAAAGACTACTTTTCATTTTTGTGCCATTAAAGGTTGGAAATAGACATTGGTGGTAAAACATATGTGATAACAGTGACATGTACTAAAAATCTGTAGTAAAAGCTGATACCACTTTCCACCTGTTAAATTGCCTTCCTTTGGAGGAGCAAGGTGATGTTTTTCAAATAACACCTGCATGAAAACATTAAACTCTTTAACAGGATATGTTTAACTGAATTTAATTTCCTGTCCCTCTGAAGTGTATGAGTCTTTGTGACCATTGGAAAAGTCAAGAAAATTGAGGAAGACCTGATGTAATTTAGAAATAGAAACATCCATTTCAAAAGTTTTCAAGCAGAACAGCTCCATTCTATTTCATCCTCCATTCAATCCAGTCCAATCCCATTTTAATTCTGATTGGACTTTTAAAACGAAAATATAAAATTTGCCATTAGAATGAATTTCAAGACGTAAAAACTCAAGATATACAGTAATGAAAAGGTTGATATAACATTTATAGTTATAGGATATTTCCATGAGTTAAATCAAGATACAAAATGTAGGGTAGATCAAACCTAAAATCTAGTTTATCAACGCTGTTCACAACTAAACCAGAACATATTTATAATCCTTGAAATGGGTAAAATATTATTTTACTCCTGGGTTTGGAGGAGTTAGAGACACAGCCAAAAAGTGGTTTTTAACTTCCCCTCTAATATGCTCTTTTTAAAAATTGTCTAGTTTTTCTAAAACTTACTGTACAAAAATATTTTTTCCACAGAACAATGGCCATTTTTGAACATTTAAATCTATTGTGATCTATCTACAATTTTGATGATTTAAGTAATATCTGAGGGTGGGAGGTGGTGGGGGTTTTTTTTGTTGTTCATTTGTTGTTTGGTTGTTGGTTTGGTTTTGTTTCCTTCACATTCTGGATATTTTAAATGCTTCTTCTTAGAACATTTGTCTCTTTATTTTAGATCACTTAGTGAAATACAAAAGATCAATATAGTTTCTTGCAGAAAAATAATGTACCAGAAGAGGCAAATAAGTCTGCTGTGTCACAGTTAGCATGATATGGATCAGAATGATGTGACAGACTAATCAAAAGCTGTATTTGGTTAAAAGAGCCAGTCACATGAATACATAAATGTGACCTTAGTCTTTGCATTCAGTTTTAGCTCCAACCCAACATGGCCCTGCTTTTCTGCTTCTGAGAAATCCGAAGCTACTGCAGCGTGCCTTTGCCTGCTCAATCTGCTCAGTTCAGCAACCCCTTATTTCATACAGAGAATGTCTATTGTTATAGGTGTTTCCATCCTTCATTTATTCTGCTACACCAAGAAAAGAAAGTTGCCAGGATTTGTACTGAGGACTGCCTGTTGGGCCTCTCTAGGGAATACCTTTGCCTTTCGAGCCTGAAACCAACTAAATTTGAATATTTGAAACACCCTTTAGTGATGGCCTTTTCCTTTATCTCTCTACCACCACTACCTACTGGGGGTTAGGTTTGTTTGGTTTGGTCTTGGGGCTTTTTTCAGCTATGAGCTGTACCTAAAACCTTATGTTCAACTAAACACATGATATTTCTTTCTAGATCAAATTGGTGGCTAATTCATTCAAGCTCATTTCACTCTTCGTGTCTGTGTATTTTTTTCCTAGCCATTTTATTACATATTGAAGCTGGGGGCAAGATCTTGTAGGATAAAGAGAATTTATCTCCCCTTTCTCTTGTGGTAGCCATAGTTGCATCCCAAAAGCCTCAGTACCACAAAGAGCACACAATACCAGGCCCAACCTGCCCTTGTGATCATGATGCATCTACTTCTAGGTGAAATAGGACCAGAAAATAGTGAAAATCTAGAGAATAAAAATGTGAAAGATTTTATTTTGTGAATCGGTACTATATTCTTATGTGAACCCATCCAAAAGGAAAAAAAAAAGACAGCATTTGGCCAGTTTTCTGCTTTTCCTTGCCAATGTGAAATCTTTGAACGGATCTGTATTTGAACAGATCTGTGGAGCTTACTCCTACAATTGTCTCTAGAAAGTTTATGCAAAACCGAATTTCAGAGACTTAGCAATAGTTTATGCTGATCAGCAGAATTATTTCCTGACATTGTGGAAAGTAACATGGCACGTCAGCACTTTTAAAGAAATGCTGAAGACCCTTTTTTGTTTATCAAACTGCATAATTAACAATTTATGTCCATTGGAACATCACTGTGAAGGAAATCTCAAATTACATGGATATGCCACTGTGAATTGATATAAAAAGACTGCAATGAAAGTGTTTGTGGATTCTTTTAATATAGGTAGTCTAGAATAGGGATACAGATAATTTAGAAAATATTGGCATAGTGTGGTTCTAAAGTATTTTCTGGTCATCTGATATGTAAAACTTCCTTGTTCATAAATTTCATCACAATAAAAACATTACTTGGAAGAAATTCTCCAACAGATCAGTCAATATTTGAAAGATGAAACCGACACCTTTACTTTAATACTACTCAATCAAGTAATGTTTTATACTAGGCCATCCAGCAATATGAAAAACTAACAAGGTGTTTATCTTGTAGCCCAAAGGGAAAATGATGCTAATAGATATTGCAGAGGTTCAAACAGAGAAGCTAACGAAGCTTGAAGCTCTTAATTGAAATTCGGGAATAACTTGGATCAATTTATATATTTTTTCTTAGAACACAACTTGTAGAAGCAGAGATAATTGCATTTATCAAGAGCTTGAGCTCTAATGATGCTTTTACCAATATAATTTTAATATTTTTCTGCATTCAAGATGAATGGTTATTGTTTAAAACAGTAAATATATTCCATAGGGCAAGGGAGATCCCAGCAACAATTACCTTCCTGCTGTCTGTGACACTTATCTTGAAATGAAGTTTGTAGCTCATGGATCCATTGTCCAGTTCTTCTGGTTCCTGTGATATTTTTTGGGATCCCCTTTCGGTCTTTTCCTTATTGTCCCCACGCACATAGTCTTCTGAAGCTGGCATTTTGTTCTAGTTTTCCATTTTTTGCAGACAAGTTTGCCTGTGTCTTGCAGCCCCGTGCAAAGCCCAAAGTCTGCTCCAGTAATCCTGTCATCATTCTGGGCTGGCCCTGGGCAACGGGGCCTCTCAACTTGGCTCTCAGGGTTTGGCTCTGCTGGCTCTGCTTTGCACGGGACAGGATTTTTGGGCCTCTCTAGGGAATACCTTTGCCTTTCAGAACCTGAAGCCAATAAAATTCAAATACTTGAAACACTCCTCAGTGGTGGCCTTTTCCTTTATCGCTCTACCACCACTACCTACCGGGTGTTGGGTTTGTTTGGTTTGCTCTCAGAGATTTTTTCAGTTATGAGCTATACATAAAACTGTATGTACAACTAAGGGTACATAAGAGTGAGTGTATAACTGAACAAGAGCCATCAATTTAACAATTTTGTAAAACTACTTCAATAGAAAATGATTTGATAGGATTTGATGGCAATTTATAAGGTTGACTGAAAATGTGTTACTAAGAAGCCAATGAAGTGGCAAATTATTTGTACACTTGAAAAAAGAGAAAAATAATAGTCCATTTATGTTATCAATATTTTTTCAGTTGAACGTAATATGATATCATATGAAAATAAGGATCCTGATAATCCTTAATCTATGAAAAATATATGCACTTGAGTTTAATGTATCATATTTTG
Source organism: Melanocharis versteri (assembly GCA_013397845.1). NCBI lineage: Eukaryota > Metazoa > Chordata > Aves > Passeriformes > Melanocharitidae > Melanocharis > Melanocharis versteri. Next base: position 1,751,844 of record VZTG01007349.1, on the reverse strand, counting down.
TGTGTTATAGCACTAAACAAAGGACCAGCTTCTATGCTCACTGTGCTCTACATGGTGAGTAATCACTGGAAATTACCATTCTTCTCTCTGTAGGAACCGAGATAAACGTTCAGATTCAAAGGTATTTAGAAATATTAAAATATTCTTGTGTTTGTCCTAAATAACCCCATGAAGATGCAGGTATGGGTATAATGACACAGTTATAATTCAGGATGCAGACCAAAGCTGACAACTGTTCTGAAGCAGAATGTGTTACTATTTCTCTGTGGTGTTCTACCTATTTTATTTTTTTCCTGAAAAATTAGTACCACTGAACTGCACGATATGCTGAAAAGCTACTTAAGGTTATTACCATGGTTGCAACTACAGCTGTAGAAATTCATGACTCTCACCTAATAAGGGCTTGTTATACCTAAAAGAGAAGTTATCTGGAATTTTGAGGCTTTTGTTTAAAATTCCTCTGTAAAAAATACATATACTAAAACCCTTAACCCAATTCTCTAACTTCTGGATTTAGACCACATTATTTCACTTCAAAATTTTGATGATTTCTGTAGGCTTCAAGAACTGAGCTTCAAGAAACCCAAGTGTAATTTTTTTAAAGTATATTAGAAGTTATGTTACATACTATATGAAGAGTGGGGAAACTTTGGCACAATTCCTCCAATAAGAAATTTAGATGGACATCTCAACCTTTTCTTTTAATCAACTGAAGGAAATAGGTAATTTTAGGGCATGAGTCACCTCATCCTCAGTTAGAAATCAAGTTCATCAGGTCTGATGATCTACACCTCAAAATGTCAGTTTCCTCCATTGACTATAAAGTCATTTAAGATAAGAAGTTCAAATATAGACAACTTAATCCAGTTTCTATCATGAAGTAAAATGACCTCCACAAAAGTGTGCTTCTGCTTAAGGCACATGCTGAATACACTGACTGAGTTCTGGAGCCAAAATATTTGTAAGTGCTATGTTTTATTAGGATAAAGGTAGATAAATTGTTTCTGTGTCCCACTCGTTTGGCAGTAGGTCAGTAGGGGAAAGTGATTCAGTTTACTTTGCAGCTTATGGTTGTACCCATTTGTTCCCACTCACTGGGTGATAGGATAGTCAATTTATTCAGGAGCTAAACATACTTTAGGCAAAAAAGAAAAGCAAGTGTAAGAAATATGACGCTGTAGTTTAAGTGGTAGGACATTCTTTTAGCAGGCAGATGCCTAGCCAAATGGTCTAATAAATTTCTAGTATTAAAGAGTCAGCACTGTTGTGCTTTGTTTGGCTATTCTGTAAAAGTAGAACTAGACAGTGCCAAAAGCCAGGTGTGAAAACTAGACATTTTAAAAAATATATATATTTTTTTTTTTTTGTGACGGCAAATACATGTGTGAAAAAGAGTTATTCAACTCTGTGGACTTAGGCTATTCTAAACCTATCCTAAACAAGTATTTAGAAAGACTTACAAATAAACATCCTATCCAGTATTCCTAGGGACTACAGAAATAATCAAGTAATACATAAACTAACCAAATTTTAGAATTGGCACCAAAAATTGCTCCCATATCTGATTCTTGGCACTAGTCAGATGAACATAGTAGAAGTACATTGTTGACACTACATGTTATGTAGCCCAAAAACATAATTAAGAAAGTAAAGATTTAAGCTAGAGGACTGCATTTGAAAAGTGATGCTCCCTTTCTCGGGTTTTTGGACTGACAAGTCAGATATCCAAGCATATACTCTTTCAATTTTTATGACTAGAAACTGAAGCAGATTATGCAAAGGTAGACAGTTTCAGATAGACTGGAGGAAAAAGTAAGGAATCTAGGAAATGTTGATCTTCAAACACAAAGAAAATAATTCTCCTTTATTTGTATCATTTAAGTAGACAATTGCAAGAATATGGGAATACTGATAAAAATTATGGAGTGCATGTGAAATAAATTATTATTTTTGAAGTAAAATGGTGCTTATGAGAAGCGAAGCAAACCACTCTGACTTGCTAGGAAGTATCTTTAAGTGAATATGTGGACTGCACACCCCGCAGATCTAGTTTGCCTTTTAAAAGAGTTTTAAAAATGCTAAAGGATTGTTAAAATAGCTTTTCAATACACCTGTATGATGATATGGAACAGAATTCATAGACAGTAGAGTTCTCAGAAATCCGAACCAGACAGTTTCTGAGGTGTGGTACATATCATATATGGACTAACATGGTCTGCCTGCGAAGCTCTAGTTAAACTAAACAGCAGACGGGTTTGTACAACCAATAGGTTTCACTTTTTCCTAGAAACACTTCACACGAATGTGGATCATGGTTAGTTACTCTACATTTTCAAATGGAGCATATCAAAGCTCAGACAGGGAGACAGATAACCCATAATCCTTCCTTTTATGACTCCATCACAGAAAGATATGAGTATGATATCACCTGAAATGAATACCTTAGTCACTGAGGCACTCTGCAAGTTAGAGTTCTGTGACCATTCACTCTCAAAGCGAGAACATAAAACTCAAGCTTTCAAAACCCAGAGCAAGGGAGCTGTTTATAAGACTACTGCATAAAGATTTTCTATAGGGCCATAACAGCAAGCAGGTGACGTTATTTATGGTCAGAGTTACTAAGTCTTGGAATAGTTTAGGCAGTGCTGTCAGCTGTTGGGATACAATGTGAGAAGCAAGCCTCTCTATCCAGGATATCTTATTACATCTGTTTGATGGAAAATTTGGGAGTTGGCACAAATATAGATCAGTAAGTGAAGGAAAGTGAGTGGTCTGGATTTTTGCCTGAAAAAAAGGGGTTTTTTAGGAGGGATTTATGCAGAATGCATCTAACCCTTTTTAAAAGAAACTTAGTAAAAAAAAAAAAAAAGTATTTTAGAGAGTTGCCAGTACTGTAACTCTGTTTTAGGCTCCCAGGATTACAAGTACAAAGACTATTGACTGAAAATACATGCTGCATTGTAACCAGGGAGTTTTACACTTCTCAGTAGTATTGACCCTGTCATATAATTAAAATTTCAAAGGTCTGTGTGATTGCAGTTACATGTCTAATCATATTTACCAAAGGTGTCAGACTTCAGGTTTAACTGATAGTGGACATGGAAAGTCACACACATACAAAATGTACTTTAAGAAAATCAATGACATTAAAAAACTTGTTTATAAAAAGAATAGTTTCATCAACATATTATTCAGAGTTAAAGTCAAAACATACAGAGAGCTGTGAAAGACAAAAAAATTAAATATGCATGCTAGTTTTTACATGTATTGGTCCCTGCGCACTGTGGCAGGATTGGAAGTGGGGTCAGGGAAGAGCAGAGCTTTTAAACACACATGCTATCTTAATCCAATTGCTGCTAGGATGATAATCCCTCTACAGCAAAAGTGGCATCTGTCTGTCCCTTATGGTTATGTGCCATACGTCCCTCCTACACGAGTTCTTACATTTTGTCAGATTTTGCTCCAAAATTGAGTTTGGTGTTACACAAGCTACATAATTTTCTGCTTTTGTTAACTCTTCATTTCGTACTTAGACCTGAAAATCTTTTAGTTTAATGGGGTGAAAAGAGCGTTCTGGATCCTTGATGCTGGCAAGATTTAGAAGTAAATAGCACAGGTTCAAAGGTAGGCAATGAGCAGCATGGAAAAGTTTCATGAAATTTATTCCAAGAAAATCAAATCCTGGTAGGTATACATCTCATCTTCCTGTTACCCCAAAGATTTCACAGAAATAAAGTGAGAAATATACTGTGATACACTTTGAAGAGAGAAAGGTCCGTTTTATGAAATATCACTGTAAACTTTCAGATTAAATCTTGACCTACTGCTGCTTTCCTCTATAAAGAAATGACAGGCTAAAGTAAGTAGTTGTTGAAGTATATTTTTCCCATTTCTCTCTTCTATTTCCCATTGCAATTCCCATTTTTACAGTTCCTCAAGATAAGCACAGCATGTCATCCCTTCATAGATTAGAAGAGACATGCTGCATGTTTACTGCTGTTACGCTTTACAGGTTCTAACTCTTATGCTCTTCACTGTTCTCTTTCCCAAAAAAACCCCAGCAAATAAGAGCCCTAAAAGCTGTTATCAGTGAGGAAGGTTATCAATAATATCAGTGAGATTTCGTTGCACTGGAGATTCTGATGACTTGACTGCTAACCTCCAATTGGAAACTGCCATAGGAGATTCTGAATGTATTCCAGCAACAGGAAATCTTTCACTGATTTCAGCAATGTATTTTCTAAGAGAGAATACCAAAAGCAATATTTTAAGAGGATATTTAGTGGATCTTCACTTCAAAAAATAGCTAGAATAATTTTAAGTTTTTTCAAATGTTTCTAAAATATGAACAAAAACTAAAGAAATAATCTAACATACATAATTTTTCTACAATTTAATTATTATGAACGAGAAAAATTAATAAGAAATTTATAAAATAATACATGACCTCTTAAGCAGAGTTAAAAGAAATTAAACTAGATTATTAGCATTTGATAACCCAACACTACTGCTTCTAAGGTACATTTTATGTCTAAGTGTTAAAAATAGTAAGTTATATTTTGAGCATTTTAGTATAATTAGTATATGATATAAATGTGACAAATACAATTGATGGTAAATCTGTACATTTTAACTATATTACAGCTCCAATAGAGAACAAACAAAGTGTTGTACACAGGTATTACCTGATAAATAAAAATCTGGACTGTATTTCTACATTACGCAAATCACCACTTTTTTTTTTTTTCTTAAGAAAGGTGTCTTTACCATATGTTAAATTTTACAAGATGGGATTTATAAATTTTGAAGACATAAAAAAACCCCAAAAACTTCCCCAGTTTCTTTTTATTTATTTTAATAATTAACTTTTTCAAATTGAAATCTCCTCATCATACCTTCCTTTAACTAGGAAATTAGAAGGATGGGGACAAATATAGGAACTGAAGAATTTAAGAAAAATAATGAGCACAAATCAGATGATAAAGAGGCTCATGAGGACATGATTAGCAGAAAAAAAGCCTGCTGGAGGGAATAGGGGAACAGTAAGGAAGAAATGAGAGAAAGTGGGCAAGAAAGATGCCAGTTTCAGAAAAGGGCAGAGAAATAAATAAAAATATAACAAACCCTTTAAAATTAGGATATTTTATGATGAAATTAAAAAGAAAAACAAAGCATTTGTGAGTAAATATAGGTACTATGAAAAACTGATACAAGATATAAAAATAGAGCACAAATAGAATAAGATACCAGTAGATCAGGAAGCAGCAAGATTTACGAAAGGCAAGCTAGTGATATGGTAATGCTATGCAAAGGATATGATGACATCTTTCTGTGCTGCAGATCAAAAAGAACTAGTGGAGTCTTCACCCAGCATCTATAGGAGAATTTGACATACACATTTAAAATTCAGTTTTAAACCTGAAATGAGAGTTCTGCAATTGTAACCATGCAGATTTCTTGTCTGTTACAAGAAAAGAGATAAATTTAAGGTAGCTTATGGTTTATGAAACAGAATTATATATTTGTAAATCAAACCTCACTTTCCCCTCCCTCCTCAATCACATTTTTTATTATTCAGTCAGTACCACTTTTACAATAATCATCTTTAGTTCTTCAAGGCTGTAACTTTTCCCCAGTATGTTTTCACAGCCCTTTCTTGGGTAAAAATAAAAAATAAATCAAGAGTGGAAATAGTAACACTTTATATTTTTCTTTCCTCTGCCACACAGCACACATTTGCAAGGCAAAGACCTACATTTTCTTCAGATGAGAAAAAAAGAAAATTCACAAGTCCAATCTTCCAACATAGATCCAGAAGCACCAGGCAAGAGAGTATTCTCAGTATAAGTGTTCTCCATCTCCTCACCCATTGAAACTGGGTTATGTTATATTCAGGATTGCAATAGTCTATGTCATCTCCGGGTAACTGGTACTGCAATTGCTGCCATCACGCCTTTTTAGCTTCTGGAGCCTTTTGGGACATACACTCTCATAATTTCTGCTTGGTTCAAATCTGTACTATGACCAGAAACTTGGTTTTAAACAGTCAATGCACCAGTAATGTCAGTATCTGGTCTTCTACCTGAGTCTTTTTTTATCAGTATTATAACAGAATGAAGAAGGGGAGAGGCTTTATATAGTCTCACCAGGGAGACTGAGGTTAACATACCACAGCTTCTGCATACCCAGGACATTCACAAGAGGGTGATCAACCAAGACAGAAGGCACTAGAGCATACATGCAAGTCGGTAACGGGGTAAATAGTAGATTGGGGACCAAAATGTGCTCAGACTTCAAAGGTGCATTGCAAATATATCCAGTGCACAAAATTCAACTCTAATTCTGGATGGGAGTACATGAGAAATTTTACTTTTTAGCCAGAAGTTTAGTAGTTTCGTTATTCTCCTTAAAAGAAACTGAATAACAGTAAAAAGAAGCCAAAAAGCCCACACCTAAAATCCCTCCCAAACCCCCAAAGTAACAAACCAAACAGAAACCACACGTAAATCCCTGCAAGCACCATGACGAATTTTTACTGTCTATGGAAAAGCAATAGGAATTTTTCAAATACTTTTTCTACCATTAGATCTGAATGCTATTGGTTTTTGTAGAAATGTTATGTACTAAATATTAGAATTATAGAAATGCTCTGTTTGCTGATTTTGCCAACAAGCTTGACAATAAATACCAGCAGTGAAGGTTATATGTTCAGACACCTGTCCACCCTCACCTGGGATAGACTACTAATTTGTTTATCATAGGTCATCAAACCACCTTCAGGGAGCAACAGATTTTTTTTGTAGTTGAGTTTAGTCTGTGCAGATAGGAGAGGTAAGGGAGAATATTTTCGTGGTAAAAATGTATTAGTGGCATTGTTAATCAACGACAGAAGATACAAATATTCTTGTTTTAGGGCTCTTGCCTGTCAGTTTTATGAGACTGAATTACTTATCTTCGTTTATATGACCTAGATTATATTTTGCATTTCAACAGTAACCCAATTTTTGCATTTCAGCTACCATAATATGAGCGTTTCCAGCTGGGCTCTGTCAGCCTCTGTTCCACTATAAATCATATCTGCCTTCTCATTCAAAGGTGCTAACTGATGAGGCAGAAATAACACAATCTCAGCTGGCTTTGTGGCCTACTTACAGCACAGCTACAGCAGGAATGCAGATTGCCTCTCTGATCTTTTGGATAAAGCCATGAAAAAAGTTATATCTCTTTCAACTTACTGTTTTGGAACTTGTCCAGCTCCTGTGACTATTCTTTTCACTGAGTACAGAAAAAATGCTTATGCTGCAAATGGTCAACAAGGTCTTAGCAATACTGGAAATTGATCCATTGCCATAGCCATGAAGGACTAAAAGAAGGTTAAAAATAATTCAATTTTCAACTGAACTGCTTGTTATTTAGGTTAATATTGGAAAACAAGATAGAAAGTTATGCGGTTAAACCTAATGTCTCAACATTAAGCTTTAAAATTAAACACCAGGATTTAGGGTTTAGGTTTTAACTAAAAAACATTGAAGAGGTGGAAGCATAAAATCACTGCATACTTGTCTGCTGTAGGACTGATCAGTGCAATACTTGTGTTCCTGTGTTTTCTAATTGCCTCTCTCTGATAATGAAGAAGGTAAAGTAAAAGCATGGAAGTTTCTTCCTACTTCTAAGCTTCAAGTTTTTATACATCTTGCCCTTAGTCTCTTACATTTTGAGCTAGTAAATGTTGCTACATTTCCTACAATCATTCATTTATCTTTCTTAGTGTATTTTTAGAGAGAATGTATGTAAAAGGATTTCTTTTTGTTTGTTTTTTTGTTTGTGCGGAGAAAAAGGTATTTTTAATATAAAATGAAAGATTGGTTAGATGTAAAGATGCACATGAGTACAAACAGTTATATACATAGACATATATATAAAATGCATAGTATACTATTCATATACATTATAATGAGGTTATAAATACGAAATATGTATGTATGATTTTTAAACCACAAAAATTCATTACATCCTTACATATTTACATCTTTACATATTTATTCTCTGAGAAGAACAGACTCCTGGAACCTCCTTTTGTAGGTACTTCCTGATATGACTTATTATCATGTATATATAGATTTGTAACTCACAGGCTGTGATTCCACAGGGAAGGAAAAAAAAAGAAGCTGGTGAAGTGGTAGGACTGTTGGATTCCTTACTAAGATTTTATATCAAGTTAATAATTTTTCTGAATTTTTCCTTTCCCTTAGTAACTTAAAACTCAACTGATTGACTCAAGGGGTTGATCTTCACAAAGATAATTAGCAAAAGAAAATCCTGTGTCTACTATGACTAGAAGACGGCTGATATGATTATGGAAAAGAAACAAATGCCTATCAGATATCCAAGCCATAAAATATGTTCAGTAGACATGGTCAAAAACTAATATTATTGCATAAGGACTTACGAAGACCTCATCTGGAATGCTACATCCAGTTTTGATTGTTTCTGATAGGAAGATTAATGAAGACTTAAACAAATGTAGAGAAAGGCTACTAGTGTGGTCAAAAGCAGGGACAGCCTTGTATATAAGATGGCTTGCTCCATCCAGAAAAATGAAAATTCCAATAGGATATAACTGTTCAGCATTTTAAAAGATATTTACAACAATATCACAGAGGCAAAAATCTGTTCGAGCTAGAAGACAATGCTGACACAAGATCAAGTGCCATAAATTATCCATTAATACATTTTTCCCCTTGATGACAACCACTCTTATTTCCTGTTTTCCTTATTTCCTTCTGTTGCCCTCTGCTATGAAGGCATGGCGACCTGGTTCAAAGCGTCAGTACGGCAGCACGGCCTCCCCCGTGCCACTCGGTCCAAGACTCACAGACACCAATGTGGTGGATGGTCAAATGGCGTTTATTATCTTATCTCATGGGGTTATATAGTCCAGGGGCTTTTCTAGTCGGGAAAGGGGGATTGTGAGATGGCCAGAGTTAGCAAGGAGTGGAAAACTACTGGGGTTAGTAGGACTACATTCCTAAGGTGATGCTTATCAGTGGGATGAAGGGGGAAGGAGATTCCATGCTGTCCCTGCTTTCCGTCACATCGCGTGTCTCTTCCGTTCGCCTGTCCCTTATACCTTCACCCTTTTTTTCACTTTGAGCTCCTCCTAAGCATTCCAGAGAGGAAGAAGCAGGACTTTTGCTTCCAGTTATGCGTGATAATCTGTGGAATGGAATTCTGCCAAGTATAAATTTTAAATAGAAATTATATGGAATTGCTTGTCATACTCTTTTCCAAGTGCTTAAATTAGTATGTTGGAAAATAGTTTGTTCAACTGGGCCACATCTAAACCTCAGAATTCTTGTTTGTATTTTGTAGAGCTTCCCTTGATACCTGCATAAGAGCTAAGTATAAATTTTTGCGTACCACTTAGTTGTTCTCCTACCAGTGAAATTCTGAGCTTATTAGTCAAACTGAAAAACCTGCAGAGGATATGCAAAGTGTATCTCACTGAAAATAGAGTGACTGTAGAGTTTTCCCTGATTTCTCAGTGTAAATTATCTACTGATTGCTTTTCAATTATTTTGGAATCCATAATTCCTAACAGCAATGTGAAAAATATCACATGGTCTATTTTAATGAACGGAAGTATTTTTTATTTTTAACAGAAAGCATAGCCTGAAAGTTATATATCATATTTAAATACAAAAGAAAAGACAATGTGTCCAGTGGTAAAATTGCTTATTCTCTGTGGAGTTTCATTTGTTTTTTGTTTTGATTTGGAGGACTACCTGAGATGAGGACATAAATATGATTTTAGGTTGTAACACTGTTTATCATTTCCATCTTCAGTAAAGCTCCAGTAATGTATGTACACGTATCACTGGGTCTGACTGGGATGGAGCTGATTGTCTTCATAGCTGTGTGGATGGCCCTGCGTTTTGGATGTGTGGCTAAAACAAGGTACCAGCATTTTGGCTGTTACTGAATCCTGCTTTTACAGTATCATGGCTTTGCCTCCACCCTTCTCCTCCTCAGCAGGTAGTTAGGCTGGGGGTGCACTAGAAACTGGGAGAGGATTCAGCCAGGACAGCTGACCCCAACTGAACAACAGGATATTCCATACCGATGCCTTTTCTTGGTCTTAGAAAATTGAAAGCCAGACATGGCTAAGGAGTAAGGGGTTTTTACCTCGGTATTTTAATAAGGATCCTTTTGAGGCACCGTTTGCCAAGGTGGAGTGTGTCACAATGCACACTGCACGATAAATTGCGTATACAATTTATAGACCTTAAAAATTAGCATGTCTAACAGGGGTGCCCCAATGAGAGGCTTGGGTAAAATGGCCTGACATCTCCCCATCCACAGAATGCCCCCCTTGATGGGCAGAATCTCCAGTTTAGAGGATATGTTCTAGAGAGAACCTTTTTCTTCCCAGATAGCGTACGGTTTTCCGGCCTTCCTCTGTGAGACCTTTAGGATGTGTGGTCTCCTGGCTTAACAGAATACTAGGACTATGCTAAGTTATCAGACTTAAGGAATTACAAGTATGCATGCTAAGAAGACTGTGGATACATAAAAGCTATCTAAAAGGTATATAATAGAAAAGGTAAAAAATCATCTTGGCATCAATATCATATGGCATCTTCCTTAGCAATAAAAGGGGAAGAGGAGAAAAGGACATGTTTTTCATTATGCGTGGGAAATAAGAAAAGCCTCGGGAGCCTTTTTGCCTTTGTTGGCTCCTTTTCACTTCTGTTCACCAAAAAGCACTCTGGGAGGGGTTCAGCTGTGGGTCAGATGAACAGGAGAATGGGTAGATGGTTGTCTCCTGCGTGAGGCAGGGATTGGCTGGTGAAACGCGTGGGGACTGTGTGATCAAGGAGGTGGTTGGGTGGAGAGACGCGTGAGCAGCGGCACCGCTCTGGCAGGCGGCCAATGCGCGCTTGTTTTGGGTTGAGTTTAGAGCGTAAAAGGGTTTGGATCGTTACAATAAACGATCTTCTTTGGGAAAGCAAGGAGGTCTGTGTGTCTTTGTTCCCCACTGCTACAGTTATGGTACATGTCTTCTCAAACAACCATTCCACGTGCAGAGGTCCTGCTATCCTGAATTGGCTAATCACCTGTCTGCTGATGGGAAGTAGTGAATTAATTGCATTTTGCTTTGCTTCTGTGCACAGTTTTAACCTCACTTATTTAACTACTTTATCTCAATCCGTAAGACTTCTCAGCTGCTTTCTACTATGTCCCCACCCCATGGGAGAGGGAAGTGAGCTGGTTGAGGCCTGTGTTGATGCATGGACATGGTCAGCTACCCTTTGTAAAACAGTAAGACCAATTTCATCTTAAATGGCCAGGATAGGGTTTCAAAAAACCATAGGGAAATGAAAAGAACTGGAGTGCAAACTACTGAGACTACCTACAAAAGGCAAGAAGGAAGACTTCTTTAAACTCTTACTTCATTTTTTTTTTCCCATGTAATGTAAGGTACAAGAAATTTCCTTGCTTACAACTGTAAAACACTTAGGCTTCAACATTACTCCAACAGAGGTAACAGTGTCAATAATTTTGAGATTCCCTGTGGATGAAATTGTACCATGACAGAAACTTAAGAAAGAAGAATGCAAAAATGTACAAATCTATGGGAATCCTAATGTTTCCATCCTGTAATTCTTAGTCTTATCAATATTTGTATGTCTCTGATTTCATCCTATTTTCACTTGTTTTTAGGGGTTCTCCAGAATAAGCATTCTAGGCTTTTGCTCAAAAATTGCAACTAACAATACCAACATTAAGAGATATATTTTAAAACATTTTCTATGGAAGAAAAAAGATAGATATCTATATACACATACACAGACACATAGAAAGTCAATATATAGTCAAATGAAATGCTGTACCTCTGAGAAATTGTTGAAGAGGATGAATAAATGATGTGTTAAGTCTCCTTTTGTTAAAAAGTGCAATTCAAAAGTATAGGAAAAGAGAAGTATGATTGCATAAGCTGAAAGAACTGAACTGGATCATCCCCAAAACACACACTAATGCCATACAAATAAAAATTTCATGCACAGTGACATATGTGTAAAACACAATATTGTTCAGGGGATCGATCATGATCCTATTTATAATGCCCAGGAGAATAAGAAAGCCTATTCAATGAACACAGGAAAAAATACCTGAAGAATATTAGAATTAAATTTTTTTCAAATAATAAATACATAGAAAATGCAGATATTTCCATTTGCTACAGAATTTTTGTTTTAATTTTAATTGTTTTTTTCTATATTTAGTATCTTAAATATAATTTGTTGCCTAATTGCACTGTAGAAAGAAATAAGTAAATTTATGATAATTTTATTACAGGCTATATTTTATTTCAAGGGAAAAATAAAAGGAAATCATTGACCTAATGTAGTAAAGGATCTTACAGCAATGATAAGGGAAGATGAGAGAAACTTTGGTGTTAACTAGTGTTTCAGTCAGTGAGAAAATGTTTCTATAAAGTCAAATGGATAAGAAAATTAACGTGAATATATGAGATTATATATGAGATTTAACCATAAAGTCATACCTATTTAAATGTTACTATTTGACTGTTTAAAAAATAAGAAAAAAAACCAAAAAAATAAACCACATAGAAGACCACAGACCACCCACAATAATATAAACTCTGCTTCTAGGAAGAGTCTAATGATAGTCACAGCAGCAGACTATCCTGTACATCCAACTGGATTTTTCCTCTAAAACTTTTTTTTTCAATTTATATTTTTCAATTTATTAAAGCTTAGTGCTTGAAGCATTTCCTTTTCTAGGATGCATAGATATACAAAACAGACCCATATTATTATCATCGACATCTGTGATAAGAAGAACACCATGGAAGAAAGATTTGTGTTGAAAGCAAGCATTACTCCACCTGACAAATGACACAAAGTACTTTTTTATTTTTAAAGAATGCTGTAATATGAATGAACTAATGGACAAAAATGTAATGATATAACTTAAATAATTTAGTTAGTCTGGGTGATTTTGTCTGAAATGAATTCAGAAACAACTTTATGAGTAGCTCTGCTCTCTTCTGTAGAAAGACCACATTCTGCAGAATGTATATGCTGGTATATGCTTTAGCCATCACTGTAAAATCACCCTTCAACACTATTTAGTGTGTGTGGTGTTGTTTTGGCTTGTTTGTTGCTTGTGTTGTTGTTGTTCTGGTTTTATTTTACTTACAGCAGGCTTGCTAATCTCTGATGCCTGCCTTTTTTACTTACTGGGTATTTCTTCTCTTGTAGTTGAGCACTCAATTTTCATGTGACACACAGGTAGATCATATCAAACCTGAAAATTGTTAGTTTAAGTTAGCAGAAAAACATAAATATTTGCCAAACTGTGACACAGGCATTGGCGGAAAGTTAAATGTACATTAAATGTTCATTCAATTTTACATATCCATGCAAGTTTTTATCCCATGACTGTAGAGTTCTTCCCCTACTTTCCCTTTCCTGTTAGCCTCCATCCCACAAAAGAACAGATTAATATGGAGATGAAGAACACACTACGTTCTTTGTTTTTATCATAGTGTACCCAAATTCTCCTCTGCTTCTAGTTTTTCTAAATGAAAATTTGAGGACTCATGTCCTCAAATATTACATGAGGTGTGTATGCAATTGTCCTCTAATCTATTTCAGTCAAAAAGAAATGGGCTAGCTTAAATAATTTAGACAGTAGCTACCCTGACTGATTCCGACTGAAATGAATTCAAGAGCGATTGCATTAGTAACCCTACTGTAAAATCCATGAAAGTGCCGATCTGCAACTCAGGGCTACACATACAGCACTGGTTTTCCTCTGGTATGCCTACAACAAGAAGTAGCCATGTTAACTGGTGCACAACCAGTGTTCCCCTCTTCCAGTTAGTAAAATGACGCAATTTCTGAATAAATAAAATTAAAAAAGAAATAAGAAAATAAAATAATAAAATGAAATAAATCAAAAATGCTCCCGTGTAGTCCAAATTATCTCAGTCGGCTTTGTTCTTGGGCATAAGTCTGATTTGTTTCTGTGATCAGTGACTTTTGTTCATTTCCCAGCAAACACAGGAAATTGTGATCTTTCAGTAACACGGCACTAGAGAAAGTCCATTTCAAGGTGAAAAACTCCTCTGGGTGGAATGCTGTCTTTTGTGTTCATTTGTGATCTGCAGGTGCTTGACAGAAAATGAGCATGGTGGTGGCAGGACTACTTCTCTTTGAAAAATGTCTCAAAGCATTACTGATGGGAAATTTAAAAAGCAGGGATCATGTCTGAGCTGCAGTATAGTCCTCAGCTCACACTACCTGTTACTGTCTATCAAGCTTGAGAACAGAACATTATTTTCATTTCTTCTTCTCTATACTCTCATGACAGCTTTAAATTTACTTCAGTATGAAAGTGGAGACTGAGTACTTCACAAGAACTCCCAACGAGGCAAGAAACAAAACAATCAACAATTATTATATTTTATCTGCAAATATGTTAACAAAAATTTAATTATCACAAAATTCTGTCATGTTTGCACCTGTTCAGTTCTTCTCTTGAAAAGTTCTATTAAATGTTTTTTATATTGTTACTGTTTAATGTTGACATTGATTTCTGAAGAGAGTTTAATATATTTGAGAGAAAAATCTGTTCTTCTAGCAATAGTCCACAAAATACTATGAGAACCATTCCAAAACTATTTGTAACTACAGTGCAATTAAATTTCAAGTGTAATTTTTCTCGTGACTTCTAAAGTATCAGTCATAGTGTAGTTAATAAAATTAAAATGAGAAGTTAGAAGACTGTAGGGATATCTAGAAAATGCTTAAGAATATTAGATGTTTTATTATTAATCATAATAAAATTTAACAGTTTTTTTAATACATTCAAGGAAAGATGACCAATTCTGAAACTATCTAACACCACTAGAGTTTATTTATTTTGTTTTATTTTGTTTTGTTTTGTTTTATTTTATATTAAATACTCCATATGGAAACCTTACAGAGAGAAAACTAATATTGAATGAAAGATTTCTAATTTGCTGGGACTTTTTTTTTGTAAGCAGCACTCACTGAAGAGTACTGTCTCAGCCACAAAAAAGAAAATGCCAAAATTTCTTCCTTTCATATTTTTTAATCCTTACCTCATTATCTCTGCAACTAAACATATTTTTAATAAATGTTCCAGACTGGGATCTACAGAAAAATAAACAGAGGGTCTGTCAATATACAAATTGATATGTGGAGTGGACTATGTATCTGTATATATAAGACATGAAAAAAAATTAGATATGAAATAAGATAAATGCTATAGAACTACATTTTATTTGCACGCAATTCCCTCAAGTAACATCAGCCTGCCTATAAATCTCTCCTTTAATGATGTATTGCTTTGGTGAGTCATTCTTTTGTTCTGACAGGACAAAAACAAGCAGCATTCATATTTTCATATTAAGAGACTTAAATGGAAAAATCAAGTCAGTCCACAAAAGCAGACTTTCAAAGTATTAAAATAGCACCCCAAGATCACACACAGGAGGTTCGTGTTTTAAGTATCATGATCAAAGTAATACTTTTAATACAAAAACTCATGGCCTTATGGGAATAAATTGTGAGCAAGAGTGGCTTGTTGAGGCCATATAGTTTGACCTTCTCTTGTTAAATATCAATGTCCTCCAACCCCCTTTTTCTTCTTTCTTCACATTTTAGAGAAAAAATAGGCAGGTTAGTATGATGTGCTGGAAGAAGTAAAAGCTTTGAGTTATTAAACACTGACAAATGAGATGCTGATGGAAAAAATTGCATAATTTATTTCTGCCATTTTGTTATCACTCTCATGCAGAATTAGGAAAGAAAAATCAATATACAAGTAAAGAAACTATTTTAATCATTCTAATCAAAACTCCAAAAGTATTAAATAAAGTTTTTTCCCTCTTTCTTAGTATGAATATAACACTTTGTTAAAAAAAAAATAGGTGTTATTATATGGTATTAATATAGTTGCAAGATAAAAATGAAACTCCTTCAGAAAAAGTAAGTAACAATAGCAAAATGCTGAAAACTATTCAAACTCGTTGTTAGCTCCTTAGCATTCATATATAGTAGAATGAAATTATAAAACTGGTGACACATGTAGCTTTTCTCTGTAGCTTTGGGTGAAAGGTATATTCTCTTGAGAGCAGGTTGCTGGGACAGTTACTTGCAAATTGTAATTGACTACATTCTCTGTTAATAAATAACATTTCTACTGGAAAGCAATTATAATCTTACAAGAATCAAAAATAGTTCTCCAAAAGCCTATTGTATGTGCCTTTGGCTCTTCTTGTTAAATGGAAGTCTTTTCTTTTGAAGATTCTTGATGAGAAAATGCTGAGGAGGAAGGATTGTGACATTTACAGAGTCTCTTAGGGAAGTAGCCAAGGTAATTATTTTCTGAGTATTGAAAAAAAGTGCTTTGAATTCTAGTACTACTTCATGATAACAATAGAAAAAAAAGATACAAATATTTGCAGAGCAGTGGTTTAAAGAAATAAAAGTGCAGAATAATTTTGTAAAATATGTTCACAAACCTTTTACCAAAACATCAGTCGAGCACGTGGTATCTACTTGGACTGTACAAATGTTTTGTTCATTAATTAAGAATCTGAAAATAATGTCCAAAATATAAAATACAGGGTGTTTCCTTTGGGTTTTTTTTCTTAAGCTGATAAAGCAAAATTATTAATGGAACTTAGGGATGCAATCATTATGGCTTTGCAGATCTTTAAAAAGTTCTGCTTCAGAGATAATGCAAAGATATAAGATTTGGAGGGGGCTGTTCAAACTATTTTACATTAAATAAATGTCCTAAATTACTCTCTACAGAAACTTATGTGGTTCACAACTATCATGGAAGCAAGGGGAACAAAACCTTGTGTATTCAGAGTCAGCCTTTTTAAATACCGAACTCCTTTACTCTTCTCCCAAGGGAAAGTCTCATTCACTGAGGGGAAACCTGAAAAAAAAGGGTATCTTAGATGAGTAAAACAGTGGAGCTACAGCACACACTAATTTCACTTTGAGGCTGACTTTTGGGCTCTTGAAAACAGTGGGATGTGTTAAATGTGATAAAATGTGTCCCCTTGAGTTCCAGAAGAAAAACAGATCTTAAAAAACATATATTGAGGTGTCGTGTCTAAAGCAGCATTAAACTGACTAAGATTTGGTTTATCATCACAAATCTGTCAAACCTCAAATCTAGGTATGCCTTTAAGTTGTCAGATTTCTTAATAATCATGAAATATACTGTATTGAGGCACGTGCAAATTCTATTATTCACTCTGCATGTTATCAGTACTGACAGAACAAAGAAAAAAACCACCTTT
This sequence comes from Melanocharis versteri, assembly GCA_013397845.1. Lineage (NCBI taxonomy): Eukaryota > Metazoa > Chordata > Aves > Passeriformes > Melanocharitidae > Melanocharis > Melanocharis versteri. Next base: position 1,734,467 of record VZTG01007349.1, on the reverse strand, counting down.
TTCTCCCTAGGTGGATTTCACCTAAACATAAAATATTCTTGCACAGAGATTATTAATTTTGTTTCAGCATGAAATAGAGAGCAGTAATCAGTAAACAAAGCCTGGGACTAAACTGCATTAAACAGAAGATGCTTTTATGAGTAGAAAACCCCAAATATGATTCAGTGAGTTTGTGCAGGTGTTAATTTTTGGTATGTTATGTTTGGGATTTGTTACTAGGTCTTGGACTAGGGGGATGATTGGTTTGAAACCCCTGGAGAGATCCAGATGACAGAGTTTCAGAAAAGCTAAGAACCTTTCTAAACAAACACACTCCCTGCAGAGAGAATCAGTGCTGTTGATCTTCTCAGCAAAAACACTACCTAAATGTAGCCACAGTTAATTATATCCTGTTGACAAGAGGCACCTAAAACACCATGCATTTTATCATCGTGCAATAGCATACAAATGACAAGTTTTGACAAGTATCTATTTGTTGTTTTCAGAATTTGCATTGAATATGACAAGTGTACTTTAACTATTATGCCTCAGTGCTATTTAGTCAATCATCCTTTACTTTTCAAGTTATTTCTAGATCAGATAAACATGCCCAGATCTGCGATTTGTGTGATATCAATAAAGGTTTCAGGTCTTAGGCAGAGCATTAACACAGTGGTTGTGCCCGAAGCTATCAAACACTTGATTAATGCTCTTACATCCACAAAAATAATAGAAATAGAAACTTTCGTTTCATACTATAAATTCACTCATTGCAGGAGAACTGTATCATCGCCCTTCCATTTGGCTGTCGTAGCTCTCTCCACTAGTTCTGAACGCTGTTGTTTCCCATTCGAAGCATTTATGGTCTTAGGTGCTATTAGAATCTGGTATAACATTTAAAACATGCTTTTTATCATTGCACAAATATGATTTCTAGATCAGTGATCTGCTTTCCTAGGGAAAAAACAGGACTCTAAACCCAAATCTCTCTTTTCTGAACCAAGATCTGCTTAAATAGTCCTGAAAATATGGGTCTGTGGATCGAAATACCATGCAGCAGTGTATTTAACTACTGAGAGTCAAACAAGAACAGGAAAGGTAAGCCCAGGTAATTTAACTTTTTGGCCTAAAGAATAAAGAGACATTCTTTCAGAAGAGCAACAGAGCAAGTTAACAGTGGAAACAAGCACATGGATTCAAGAAGACTTCATGGGCAAGGTAAAGTTTTAGCTTCCAGAACATCGTGATCAATCCAGCACATTATTTTCATGTTTCTTTAGGATATGGAAGTTAAAATCAGAACTATAGAGAGAAATTATCCTTAAGAATGCAGAATCATTTCTGAAACAGAAGAAAGTGAGACTATATCTAAGCTTTGTCAGGCAGTTCTAAGCACCTTGGGGTTTTGCTCCCAAAATATTTTTGGAATTGTTTACTAAAAATGCCATTGTCAGAAGGATTTCTAAGATTTTCAGTCAACATTAGCTTTCATACGGGTTCTTTTTTTTTTTCCCTCTGTATTCTGAGGAGAGCAGAAACTGATATTGGTGACATAGATGACTAAATGAATAATATTCATGATCAAAGAGCAATTTTGAGACTAGAAAACTCAGGCTCACTTATTTCTTTTTAAGACAGATACTCAGAAAAGCAGAGGAAGAGGGAAAATGATAGAGATAAAAGAAATCTTGCAGTACTGCACTTTCCTATATTGCATATAAGAAAAACAAAATAAAGCAAACATTCAAGGTTGAGGAAGGCAGCGCACTTCAGTAGTTATTCACACACTGTCTTTAAAGAATGATGTGCAAACCCTCATGAGGGCTTGAATTTTCTTAAGTAGTAGTGTTGTTTTCACAGTGAGATGGGAAAAGACCAAAGGATAGTCAGATAAGCTTTTTGAATTGCATTTCATGGATACATTTTTGTTTCAAGGCCTCATATACCTCTTACACTGTCATGTCTTTTAATGCAAGATCAGCTACTGTGTTGTCTCTTTCAATAAGCAGCCTCTCTAAAGCACTGAAGTCCTCTCACTTCCTAAGGAACATTGAAATGGATAGATTAAGGTGATTTACTGCGCAACTGGTGATTTTAGCACTGTGAAATTATTGTAAAGTAAGGTAAAATCAAAATCAAAACTTGAAAAACAGTATGGAAAATTGTATGTAAAAAAAATCCACATGGATACAGCATGATAAAAGTCACCTAGAAACAGCTTAAGCATAGGCACAGAAGTTGGAGGAGGAGATCTCCCTGTTTCCTGTTATTGCTAGCCTGAGCAATTCTCTCTGGAAGGTAAACATGCTGTACACTTATGTAGCAGCAACTTATGCTATGTGTAAAAACCAGTGCTTATCAGAGTTTGCACTCTCCACCAACACAGCTTAAAAGAGAAAGGTTGTCCTCCACCGTCAAGCATTGCCCTGGAGATTCCAACCTTACTTGCTATAATGCAGCAGGTGATTCTCCTTTACGCCTTCTAAAAAAAAAAAATCTTAAATGAAAGGTCAATAAGATGGACATCTGTCAACTTATAATTGTAACATACAAGTCTTCACTTTCAAAAATAAAATCAGCTTCCCCAAGTATTAGCATTCAACTTGTTCATGTTTTATCATAGAAACATATTTAGTATGTTAAAATATTTAAACTAAATTTACCCCTTTTTAGAAGAATGTGGTTTATGTTCTGGCCAGGACTTTAACTATTGTCAAAAATAATCTTGTTTCAGTATTTCTGATGGGCATCAAAACCAAAAATGCTAAAAATTTTGTTTATTGCAAGTACTCCAGTTGGCGCTGTTAAATCAAGGTTCAGGTAAGTTTCAGATAATATATATATTTCAACAACAGCACTGAAACACTAAGGCATTTATTTATCTCCAATCACACTGATCTCAGCTGAAAGAAATGTATCTAATCTTTTAAAGAGCATATTTTTAGGATCTGTTTTCCTGTGTTACAGACGAATAAGTTTTGGGGGTTTCTGGCTTTGTTCTGTTGTTCCTGATAAAGATACAATTGAAACGTTGTTCAGTTCAGCATGTCAGAAACTAGCGCCTCCAAGTGCCTGTGGGCAATTCTTCTACAGTGGCAATTGTGTTGCTCATACAGCAGCTGAATCTGATAGAGAGATCTTGCACTCCAGTGTTCGCTTTGGCTGTTTTCCCACACACTTCTCTTTCTTCTCTTTTTAATAATACAGAAATGTTTTAGAAAGATATAAGCAAACAAGGCAAACGGACACACCAAAGATCTCTCTGGTACCCATGCTGCAGTCGTGATAGGCATGTTACCATACGCTGGTGGTTTGTTAAGTGTTTCCATTCTTGTTTCACAGAGCAGGATCCAACAGAAACAGAATAAGCAGCAGATTTTAAAGTCAATATTTTAAAACCCTTACCTTGTTTTTACTTGCCTGGTGTCTGTTTCCAAGGAAACAGAAGGAGGAGCCCAAACCAGTAGTGAAGCAGCAATAAAAGCAAACTCACCAGCTTTCAGTTGCTGGCTTCTTTCCTGTTTTTTCCAGCTCCTGAACCCACATTTAACAAGGCCCCTGATAGTTTAGAATAACATAAAATTTGAATATAGTTTTATTTAACATCTATTTGCATATAAACAAAAGGGAGTTGGCAACACAGTTGGTTTTCAAGATCGAGGTTTTTAACTGGCCATAGACTGGGGAATGGAGTTTGAAATAGGAGAACATATGGACCCAAGAGATAATATTTTGTTGTGTAAGTCAGAACAAATTATAGAAAAAATATTAAAGACTCGTCCGTAAAGTACAAAACAGAGAAATAAGAAGAGAATTGCGGACTTAATTATTTATTACTTTTCCAGTGTTGTTTACTCTCCAGACGTCTCCAGGCTAACCAGGAGGATGCTGTTTCATTTCCTCACCTTTGGTGTACACACTGTCTAAGATGAAATATAGGAATTTATCGAAACTTGACCAGTTCAGAGTCTGCTGAATTTTCAAAGGAAATACAAGCTTAGGAATTATTTTGCAGACTGAGCTGCTTAGTGTGCACAGGACAAGGTCAACAGTTACTCCTACACCACCACTGCTTTCAGAACACACGCTGAATATCAGAAGAACTGTTTAGACATTCTACTGAACAAGTGGTTTTTATTTCAGATAACACCAATTTTTTAAAGGATAATTAGTTTTATACAGAATAGCTATTTGTTATTCCTCTTACTATTTTCAGCTAAGGAAATTTATTTTGCCTTATATGTTACACTGCACTGTGCCAAGTTAAACAAAAAATAAAACAAAGTAGGTAAGAATTAAAATATTTCTAGTTTGGAGGGTTTCATGGTAGTCAATGTAGATATATATGACACCTAAATACATATACGGATACCGATGAATATAGAAACAGGATTTTTACACTTCAGCTAAATACAGAGATATCTATTTGCTCCCAATCTGGACTTCAAATTTTGATCTTCAGTGATTACTACTGAGTCAGATTTTCTCCTGGCTTCCAAAAGCGGAATTCTGCTTGACATAAGAAAGTTACAAAGGTGAGACTATTCCTACACTTACACACTAAATGGAATGCAAGACAATGATGTGGTCTCAACTGCAGTATACCAATGTCAGAAATAGATGATAGATAGATAGATAGATAGTAGATAGATAGATAGATAGATACCCAAGCAGCAAAAGTGCTTAAAAATGTTATCCGAAACCCCACATAGCAATATTGTATCTATCATAATCAGACCTCTACTGCAGCATGATCTTCATGAATATTCCAGTCTTGGTACCCCAGAACTATAGCCTTCCCAAGTATCCTTTCTAGGGAAGTATTGATTTGCAAATAGATAATAAGCCTGATTCACACAATTAAATTTCTAATTTATGTATCACATCCTCTGTTATTTCCATTTATGATTATGGGTTAGGATTATCAGCTGTGCTTCTTCCACCTATCTTGTGATTTAAGAATTTCAAAATACTGTACAAACATTTCTTTCAAACTCTTGTGTCGATTCACTAGTTCTGTCATAGGGGCTGGTTTGTAATGAATTCTAGAACACTTCAGTGGTTTGTCCAGAAAAAAGACTTTTTCAGATTTAGTTTTATTATGTATCGTATAGCTCCATGTCAAGTCCAAAAAACATCAGTCATAGGAGTCAGTTCATAGGAGCAGTAACAAGGACACTCGGGAAAACCCATAGATGAGCTTCTGTGTCCTGCTCCTGAGCTGGAAGATTCTTGTGGAGGAGGGTAAAATGCAAGCTGCATCTTAGAAAGGTGGTAATTTATACTTACGTGGTTAGAGATACTGGCAGTATTTTTTGTTTACTTTCATCCAACTGATTTGCATTTTCCTTGACAATGTTGAAGAAATTTGTATTTTACATGAAGTGGAAGCCTAAAAACTTCTGTAAATTCACTAGTATTTATCAGACTATGTTAACTTAGGGAAGTGTATTGGATTTAAGTTACCAGGGGCTGATAGTGGGAGTCTACAGCCTGGTCTCTCTGAGTAAAGGCCAAGACTGCCCCATGCTGGACACAGATGCTTCCAGATGGCTTGCAGTGTACAGCTGAGCACTTCAGCCAAACTGGTGGCACCAGTTTAAATGTTTAATACATTTAAACAATGTCACCAGAAAGAACAAGTAGAATAGAAACAACAAAGGAAACACCAAAGTCATAGTAGGAGAGGGTGCTTAAGGCACTGGAAAAGACCATGGAGAAGACTACAATGGAGCAGGTTGTCCCCCTGCAGCTCATGGGGGACCATGACAAAGCAGATACCTACACTGCAGTCCACAAAGAATGCCACAGTGGAGCAGGTGAGTGGATATTCTTTGAGGAACTGTGGCCCATGGAAAACCAATGCCAGAGAAGGGGAAAAGTGTAAGATAATGTTCTGGTTTTGCCTGGGGTAGACTTAAGTTTATTCACAGTAGCTAGTATGGGGCTGGGTTTGGAATCTGCCCTGAAAACAGTGTTGATAATATTAAATATTTTTGTTATTGCTGAGCCATTTTTTCACAGCATCAGAGCCTTTTCAGCCTCTCACCCCAGCCCACCAGCAAGGAGACTGAAAATGCACAAGGAGTTAGGAGATGACATAGCGGGGGACAGCTGACCCCAACTGTCCCCTGGGATATCCCACACCATATCACATCATGTTCAGCATATAAAGCTGTGGGAAGGAGGAAAAGGAAGAGGATAGATGGATGTTCAGAGCGATGGTGTTTCCTTCTCAAGTCATTGTTACACACGATGGAGCCAGGCTTTACTGAAGATGGCTAAAAACCTGCCTGGTGATGTGAAGTGGGAAATGAATTTCTTGTTTTGCTTAGCTTACATGCACAGTTTTTGCTTTACCTATTAAACTGTCTTTATTTCATCCCACGAATTTTCTCACTTTTATGCTTCTTATTTTCTCTCCCATCCCACGAGCTGGAAGACTCAGCAAGTGGCTCTGTGCGTATTAGTTGTCGTCTGGGTTTAAAACCACGACATCTAAAAAGAAACAGAGAGAAACTACTCTATGCTGACTGTAGCTCCCCAGGCCCCCCTGCACGCCTGGGTGGAGGCAAAATCATGTGGAATAAAGGAGTGAAGTTGATCCTGGAAGAGGTGGAAAGATATTTGGAAAGTTGTTATTTAAATGTTCGTCTTTGCTTCTCCTGACCCAAGTCTATTTTAGTCCCTGCTAAATTAAATTATTTTTCTTCAAGTCAAATATGTTTTGCCTGCAATAATAATTTGTAAGCTATCTCCCCATCTTTATCTCAATGTATGAGTGTTCACATCTTACTTTCTCCCCTTCTACAAACAAGGAGGGAGAGTGAGTGAGCATCTGGGTGGGTGTTTGACCGTTGGCCCAAACTAACGCGTCGCAGGGGAAGAAAACTCAGCAATAATACTAATAAAAAAAGGAAGATAATATTTGAAAATTAGCTATTTTACAATGGCAATTTAGACTCTACCTACAAAGATATGAATTCAAAATGTCAATCAATCTACATTCACTGATTTCAATAGCCCCACACAATTTTAGAATGCTTACACAAGGATCTTTTACAAAATTCTGAATAATTGTACCCCAAAATTGGAAAACAGAACAGAAAACTAAAATATCGGACAATCAGGGCTTCAACAGTCCATAAAGAGTAAACTAGCATAGGTTAGCATCACAGTGCTCATTTCTGATTCCAGTGGAAAGTTACCCTCTGCACAATGTGGTTGTCATTGACTAGAAAACTGTGAAGACGGTAAATAAATATCTGCTGAAATTTCTGCTGCTTTTATTAAATTGCCATTGGTATATAATCCACAGAATTTGCAGTCTAATCAACTCTACATATCTAGTTTTGTGAGTACATATATGTGATGTATATTATATATACATGCTTCTTTATATGTATATATATGTGTATATATGTGTATATATAGTACATATATATATGCAAAATAAAAAGGTTTTTTCTGTGTTCTAAATGCTTATTATTGCTAAATACCCATGTGAATTAAAATTAGCTAGGTTGAGTTCAATGTTACTTAGTTACAATAATCTTTAGAACTAAACTATGTTTAGGAGATGTTAGTTTTTATATGTTAGTTTAAACTCAAAAAATATCTTTGATTAAATTTTCTAAAATTGCTTATTCTTATGTCTTAACTTATTGATACCCTGTCCTTCAAATGAAAGCAAATGTGTGAAAACACAGCATTTATACATTTTAAGCAAAGCCGGTTTGACACAATTTCCTGCCCTTTTTTTTCCTCTTCAGTAAATTCATTTCATTTCTATGTATACCATAGAATAAGTATATTCTGTGAAAGGTAAGAGACCTGCAGGCATCCCCAAAGCTAAACACATTGCAAAGCAAATAATGTGAGGACTTAAAGAGAACAATGAACTGTCTCAAATACTGTCAAAGAAGCAAGTACCCATAACAGGAACTTAAGCAGAGACAGCAAACCAAAGGCATTAATTCCAGACCCAAATGGAGGTGAAGATTTGGAATTAGCACACTGGATAAGATTCTACCGTGTAGACTGGGAAAATCTCAGATGCAACAACAGGAAGATTCCAGGCCTGGTGAGGCAGATGTGAGTGACCTATCTGGACAAAAATCTCCTCCACAGCAAATTTTGACAAAGGAAGCAGCTGCTTACACACAAACTGTTCCAATTTATGGGAATGGCACCTATGCCTCATGGATATCCAGGACTTGGACTGTATGATAGTGGTACTTCCTGAAGAATATTTGGGAGCGCCCATCACTGAACAGATCAGGGTGAAGGACTAGCGGGATGTTGCAAGAATCCACGTGATGGTGATATCTTTTGATTAATATCTGTTTTTCTCTCTCTTTTACTCTCTTTCTCTTCCTCTCCCCACCCTTCCCCTTTCCATTCCTCTCTCTCTCTCCCTCTCTCCCTCCTTTATATTTACTGTTAAATAAAATCTGTACTATTTACTTTGGCACATGGTCTAATTTGCACCTTAATTTGTGTAGAGGCATCTCTAAATGAGCAGATCCTTACAGGCAGATCTAGATTCATTGTATAGTTCTCTTGCTAAAAATCAGGGCTTACTTGTTTTTCCTCTTACCAGAGTATATACCTCAAAACTTTATTGATTGGAATAAATTGACATTGCAGTCCTGTGCCTCTTTGGCTTGGTATTGTTTTATTTGAAGGAAACCAGCCATTCTGCAGTAACCAAAGATTTAGAAATGTAATTAACAACATCTACTATTTCAAATTGTGAAAGACCATCTTAGCGTAGGAGCTGTCATACTTTCCATAAGCTACTCCTTCACTCTCATAAAAAGCCATTAAAAAGTGGATATGATTTCAAGGCCACTAGAAGAAGTCATCCAAATGTCTTCATACAGAGATTAATCCAGTTACAAGAAAATATTCCAGACAGACAACATGAATACCTATAGGACAGGACAATTTTGAAGTCTTGTAGATGCAGTAGCAGCTACAGCAGTATCAAACAATGAGCATGCCTTTATGATTAAGTAAATAGAAATTACCTAAGTAACAGTGAACCACAGATTAGTAGCACAAGCTTAAGCATACGATTTTTTGTCTGTTTTTATTATTGGAAATGTCTTTACAGTTTGAAAGTTGTACTAAGGACTATTAGATATTTTGCAAGTCAAGTAGTTCTGTAGCATGTTTTTCACTTCATCTTACAGTGCTTCAGGTTTCTACAGAGGATGTTCACCTCAAACAAATCAGGTAGAAAATTATCATACATGAGATTTAATATTAGAAATAATTTTCCTCTATTCGCAAACTACAAAGTACATTATTTACACTGCTCAGACTTTAGCATTCTAGAGGGAAAATGTATTCTCCCAATTCTCTCAATGTTTTTGAATCATGGAAACTGTAAACAGTTAGGACTTGGGGAAATAGGAAAACCTAGTGACCCACAGAGTGATAATTATTCTGGTGATTCTTCAGAGGAAGCATCACCTAAGCATGGAGCATATTCCATGTTTGCAGAGAAAAGTTTTCCACTCATCGACGCCATTGCCATTTGGGATGTTAGAGATTACCTTAGACATTTTTGTTGAGCTGTCAGACACATGTGAACACCACCTTCAAGCAAGCCTAAATATCTACTTAGGAGCAACTGAACTGAGACCATTTGGAAACTGCAAGTTAGGATTCCAAAACCATGTTTGGTGTTCCTTGGTGTTCCCTAGCATTTGAGCAATGTCCTGGTTATAACGTTCATGAGGATGACTTGCCAAAAAAAATTAAGGAATTTCTTGCCTCTATATCCTCCTCAGAAAGAAGGAACTTTACATTCTGTCTTCTGCCACTGCTTTTGATGGTTAAATCAATTCCAGATTCAGTTGTTTACAATAGAAAACTGGGATTCAGCTCAATAATACAGACACATGTGTAGATAAGATGGTGTCTAAGCTTATATTTATATCAGCATGGAGTAGTTAGAGAAGTTAGCAGAGCTAGTCAAAAACTAAAAAACCCCAGAAGCATCTCAGCTGTAAAGGTCTCTGAATTCCTTGGGCTCAGAACCTGGATTGCTATATCCTTGGTCTGGAAATGTAGACTATTATCTCATGTGGACATACCAGGGGACATCCATGCCAGGGCACCGCAAGGGCCTGCTGCCCTGCAGGGCCGTCACTAAGGACAGCTGCGGTAGGTCCTCACTCCAGGGCCCCATCTCACAACATCTAGCAAGGGAACAGGGCTAGAACTGGGCTGGGGGCATTGACCACGGCCAGCCTGGAAGCCAGTGACTTCCTCGCAAGACTGTAATGACCGGGCAGTGCCAAGGTTCAGACAAGAGCCATGTCTGTGGGCTGGAACCAGACTCCACCAGAGCTAGGTATGTAGTGGTAACAGAGCTCATGTGGGGATTAAGCATAACAGACTCACCTTAAAAGCCTGACCAAATCCAAAGGAGTGAGATGCATTGGGAATTCTTCAAGGGGAGCCTCCACTGACACGTCTTCCATCTCTTTCTTCAAACTGGCTTTTATCTACTGTCCGCATTTGGGATTAAATGATATCCCAGACAACCGGGGTGCATTCTACCTTACTCCTATTGTTCAGCTAACACGAAGACAGGAATGTAAAAGTCATAAGAGCAAGGGAGTGTAGGCTCACAAAATTCTAAATCTTGCCTGAGGATGGAATTATGTGATTCTCATTTAAATACGGTTTATACATTTTACATTAAAAAATGCTAAGCTTACATCTACAATAGACGGAAATATTTAATTTTCTCTCCAAACCAGACAGAAAGTATAGAGACAAAATATGCACTCAGAAAAAACATGCATATATAACATTTTTGGTTGCCTAGGATTTGAACTTCTTTCCATTTACCACAGACAAGATTAGGCATTTATCTGAGTTGACGGGGATTTTATTGCTGGGGCAAATGACTGTATTTTAAATGATGTTACACCTCACTTTATCGGTACAGTACCAGAACTACATACCCAAAGAAAAAAGGAAAAAACTAGTAGTATATGTTCATTTTTGCTTGTAAGTATTTGCCTGAAAATCTTTTAAATAGCAAGCGATGAGAGATAACAAGAATTGTTTTGTATTTTGACTGAACTGTATCTCCCTTTCATTCTTCTACATCTTCGTGCACAGTCTTCCTTTGATTTGGGAGTAATGCAATGTGACAAGATAGCCACCAGCCACGCCAAGCTAAGCTAGCAGTTTCAAATGATAAAATATTTTGAAAAACATGTTTAAAAATGCATGCAAAGGTTCAGACAAAATGTGCCACCTTTTACTGCTTGCAATCAAACTACAGTGAGCAGAGCTGTCCTTATATTCCCATATGACACAAAGCCATATTCCTTGTTACACTGCTTCATACATCTATGTATAAAACATGAATGTCTTGGAATGTCTTGTTCCCCAGCCAACAGTAAGTATAAGATTGCGATTTCAAGATTCTATCTTTAAGATCTTCATAATTTATGAACTTAATTTTTTTTTTAACTCAGCAATTGGTGTGGATCCCATCTGGTCCTGTGGTCACAGATGGCCTTTACAACGGCAGGTGCATGGAACAACAATGTGTGGTTGTTGAAGACAGAGCTGCAGGTGCCCAGCATAGGCACAGACACTTTTCTTCTCAATATATCAGGCTCAGTGAGTCCTTTTGTTGTTGAGAGACGAAGATTTAGGTTCTCCTAATAATTTCTTTTATTCCTCAAATGCTGCAACTGTTAGTACTGGTGAATGGTGTTACTACATCACAACACTGAAGTTCTCTGTTCTGAGTCAGTCTAAGAACACTACGTGATCAGTACATCACAGAAGTGTTTAATAACCACCTTTTCCATTACTTCTACCTAATGGAGCTTGTGCTTAGTTAAGGATTTAACTCTGAAAGCTATGAAGTAGTCTTAGGTTTATATATATTATATTCAATATCTACTTGGAATTAAACTTACTTGAGTATGTCCATAAGACCAAAAGACCTCTAGCTTCTCTACTATTGACAGCAATGTAATAAAACTGCTGTTGATATCACCGTAAGAAAAGAATTGGCTTAAAGAAAAAACAACAAAAACCCCAACACAGTTCAAAATTCGGTGGTGTATTTTTTCTTGATTGAAAACACACTGACATTAGGTACTAAAATTCTATTCTTTCTTGAAACAAGCCTCTTCTAATGAAAATAGTTCACAGTTTGTTATTAAGTTAAAAACAAACAAATAAACACCCAAACTAGAGTGTTTTGGCTGATCAGACTGTAACTCATTTCTTTGTCAAACTACAACAGTTTAATGCAACTAGTAATTAAGTTCTGATACATATCTAAGGAAAAAAATACACTTTACACATTAAGGAAAAAGTAATTTTGTTTTGCAAAATAAACAGTTATCCCCAAATATTTTTGTGGTGAGAAAGAGAGCATTTCTTCACTACTCTGTGAGAGGGTTTCTTTGTCATTCAGACAATTAAAACTTCATTAGGCAAAATCTTGTGCAACCAAATCAGTCACACTCTGACATCAGCATGATGGCAAAAGCCTTTCCTCCCTGACATACTGTCACATTGCTCACAGCAATTAATTTAATGAAATCTGCAAATGATTCTTCAGAAAACATCTCTTAACCAACTAAAATGAAGTGGGTTTAGGGATCAGAGGAAGGAAAAATATTTATAATAAATATTCCAATAATTGAAAATCAGAGACTTTAACTAGTTTCTTTTTTGCTTTTTAGTGTTTTTGGCTGAAAAATTTGCAGGAAAAATGAAGTGTTTGTCTATTACCACTGGCAGTTTTTTCTGTAAAATTCGCCTTTCTGTGATATTAAAACAATACCCAGGGAAAATTAAATTATCAGAAATTTCAGAAAGAAAGATACAGCTTCACAAACCTATGGCTGTGAAGATGCAGTCTTTGTGGACTGATTCTCCAAATCAATGCCCTTGTAAAAAGTATCAGTAAAATAAGATAAAAAAAAAAAAAAAAAAAGAAACCAGATCAAAAAGTTTGTTGTGTGTCCTTTGTGTGTCCTTTTAATTACTTTGAAATACACAGCCTATGAGCATGTAAAAAAACTCTATTTTCTTGATAGCTTATATTTTTATAATTTTATTACTTATTACTAAATGATTATTACTGATATTAGAAAAATAGATATTTTTGTCTGTGTACGGGTCTGTGTTGGGGAGATTACCTTTAGACTTCAGTTTGTGAGAATCTGAGATCCATGGCTGATGATTTAAGGATTAAGTGACAAGGTGGCCCCCTTACTGAGCTCAGAGATAAAGAAGAGGTGTGCATTTTCAGGCAATAAGAATCAGTGGGAAAATAAAAACGCAAAAGGAATTTAACGTTGCTTTTCCTGCTTCAAGCAGTAAACAAAATAAACAATGCAAAAATGTGTCTAAATAAAATTATTTTCCTTTTTTTGCACATTATATAGTACCTTACTTTCCCAACAGCTCCCTGTAAAGAGATGTATTATACACATGTTGAAAGATTAACATTGCATACTGCAGGTACTGCAGAATGTGTCCCCTAAGACATTTTACTAAGAAAATGGCAGTGTTTTCACGTAAAATAAGCCTTAATTTTTAGACATTTATGGAATAACTTATTTTTTTGCATACATCTACATTGTGTAAGAGTCTGAATTTGATTACTTTATTCCTATATCCTCACAGATGAAGTTGTACAGCATTATGAGAAAGATGGTCTAAGCTACAAATAAAAATTCACAGGCATGCTGAAGTTCATTTGATTTAAAAAATATTGTTAGAAAAAGCTGAGTTGTCGAGAACCTAAAATTAAAACCTCACATTTTAATAGCGATTTCAGCAAGAAAAAAAAAAAAAAAAGAAGAAAGATAAGTTGAACCTTAATTGATGGTTAAGAAGCATCAACTTGAATGTAGGTAGAATCCCAATAATTGTGAGAGCAGGAGGCTTGAAAAAACAAGTGTGCATGATTTCTGCTGAAAATGGTACATTGAGAATTTGCTATGCACATTATCTGAAAAGTTGAATCAAACATAACTAGTGCTTTTACATTTAATCCTTAATCCAAAGTATTAGGACAAAAGGAGATGTAGATGGATTTGTTATTTAAACTTTGTATGAATGTACTCTAACCTGAAAGGGGAAATAATTGACTAATCTGTCAAGAAAATCTATTTAAAACCCAACCGTGACATTTAGCCACTTTTTCAGTGGTAAGTGGAAACACACTCTCATTGATGTAAGACCATAGCACTATTGCACATCTATAAATTCTACCTAACTGGGGCCACACTCTGTATGGGGATTGCTCTGAATTGCTATATCACTTTTCGGAAGTAACAATTGGTTGTGTCTTGGAAGGTCAAAAAAAATAATAATATGGAATTCAAAACTCTGTTCAGAAGAAAGCCAGGACATACCCATAACTCTGAAGGTTTCTGATTAAATTTTCTGTTTCAGCCCAATTGCTTTCCAAGAGGAGCTTGGCACGCTGGAAAGCGCCAGCCAGAAAGGCATGTAATTATTTAGTGCTACATTTAGATACTGAAAGACTCTCCCGCTTGAGTAACAAACCAGTTGAGTGTGGAAAGCATTGTTTGGAAAAAGAAGTGCTAATTATTTTTTAAAAAACAGAAAATACATCAGAGACATGCAATATAATTCCTTATATGTAAAGCTCAAGTTGAATGTAGTAAATTTGGTTATGAATCTAAGTTTGCAATGTTGTTTTCTGGTAAACATCACTACATTTGGGTGGAGAATAGCAACAGAGATGGGACATAGTGTCTAGGATATGGAAAAAGCTTGGGGGGAGATTGGAAATCTTAGTCTGTATATAAGGTCTAAATAAACAACTTAGAATTAAATTCTTAAGAATACTTGGGTACTACAACATGCAGATTTGACTCTTTAATACCCAGTGCAAAGGTAACAAATCAGTAATCCAGAGATTGTCTGCAACCTGATGAAATAATAATAATTTTCTCCCAAATAATTTCTTTCCTTAGGAGAAGTTAATGTTTGTAAAATCAAGTGTCATATCTCTAGTATCCTTGCATATCGTGTCACCTGAAAAGTAAAAAAGAGAATATCCCAATAAAATGACAGCCAGGAGCAATCTGCACTGTTCAAGAAACAGAACCTGTCTGTTTCTGGGGAGTGGCTGGGAGGATAGTGCCTGGGCTGATCAATCTGTCTGTTAGTCACAGTGACAATCAGGTTTCCAGAGTGATTTTCTGCAAATTAGCAGTGATGTTCCTGCATCTATCTAGAGTGGAAGTACTTTTGACATATTTTGGATTTTGATCTCTTGATCTATCTCTATATTTTGAGTTATGACCCTTTTTTTGCTCCACAAGTTTTAACAAGTGAAAAATAATGAAATGCTCAGATTTAGTTGGAAATAACAGGAAGTTTAAATACAAAAAAGGAAGGATTATGGATTATAGTGTCTATTCATTTTAGAAATAAAAAAGTCTCTATTATTTCCTAAGAGTAAGATTCAAAATACACAGCCTGTTATTTAAATATAGACACAAATTACCTGGGTAGCTAAAGGCATAACAATTACCCTTGAAAACAAACACAAATATATATAGGTAAGAGTATTTTCAATAGTCACTGCAGAAGCTATAGATCATGTGTTTGACAAACAGAATTCTTGACTCACCATGTAAAAAAAAAGCTTATGGAAACACCGGTCTGTTCTAACGTCTGCACTAACTTCGTGTTTTGACTTATAAGAAAATGATGTAACTTTAGGTTGCATACCAAGAAGCTTCTGAACTTAGATGGGCCAAAAAAATTAATTAGAAAAATTTAGACCTTTTAGCACAAAACACAACATATATGAGGATAACCTCACCAACCTACTTTATCTCCAGAGTAGATTTTAGGACAAAACACTTCATGACTAGAACCAATAGAAGGAGTTGAAAAAACCAGAGGTAAACCTGCAGTATTTTTCTTTGAGACTGCCTATGTTTGCACAGTGAAGGAGGCTGGGGCACAGTCTTAGGCACTGGCAATTAGCCCTAACGTCAATTTGTCAGAAGGTTTCTTGCTGTCTGGCTCCATGCAACAGCTCTCGTCCACACAACGCCGGGTGAAGGCAGAGTCCTTCACCCATACGTACCAGACAGCACATCCCAGAGGCTACTCACCCCGTATTGATAAGGCCTTCCTGTTCCGTGACAGGATATTAACCCAAAGCATGTTCAGGTTGCCCTTTTGCCTGTCACAGAAAGGATCTTTGTTTTTGAAGAATGGCACAACCTGAACAACCATTCTTAGTCCAGCACTGGAAACATTTTCCTGTTTGGTTTTGAGGGTTTTCTGGAAGGAGTTTACAAAACAAAAGAAACTAACCAACAAAAAACAATCCTCAAATAATCAAAATAAAAAGTTTTTAGGTAAATCTAATTTCAAACTAATATAATGAAGGGATTTTACTTCTGTTTCAGCTGGTGAATAGTTTTCATTTCAGAATGCAGGGCAGGATTCAGTTACCTTACACATAGGCATTCACCTTCATTTCAGAAGAACCTGGGTCTCCCACGGGTGCTAAATCTTTTATTCATATTCCATGTGAGCACTTTGGTTATTTAAGATGTCCCAAGTGGCTCTGGAGCCTATGTGGAGGCAATCAAATGTAGCCTGCTTGCCCAGCTATTTATGCAGCAGCATTCCTCAAAATAATGTGTTGCACACAATCAATCTTCACTTGTCTTCTCTCTACGTCTGGTGCAATACAAGGTATTATACCTCCTCTTCACTGTTTTCTGCTTCAATATTGTCTCGTATATGCTGTGCCGTTAGGTCGTATCTTAAGGTTACAAGAATAGTTCACCAATCCTGAACTGCCTCACCCACAGGCCTCAGAGATATCCACATGTCAATTATTCAATAGCATCTATTGTTCTTTTTTATCTCACATCAAAAAGAATATGACTAAATGAAGGATTAAACTTTTGGGCTGTCATTCTTTCCTGTTGTTTACAATAGTTCACCTCATTCTGCCCTGCTAGATATGATTTTCATCTTCTTTACACCTGTCTCCACTTCCATCCCTTTGAATATGAGTAGGAAGAGATGGGTCGGTCACATTTTCTCTTCCAATGCCCACTGATTTTCTCCTTAAGTTCCTAGGATCATCTCCTAGACCCCTCACTGCTCCATAGCTGACACTTAGAGGTGCTGACCGCAATCTGACCCCAGCAGTACCTGTGCTCACGGATGCAGTACAGATGGGAAGGAAACAGACTTTTCTTGGACATGCTGCTTCCATATCAGGAGCAATAGGGAGGTGACAACCTCTGTATGAAGACATTTCTTTGGGTGCCTGAATCACAGGAAAAGTGTTGTGTCAAGTGGCATACACTTCATTTGCAGAGAGAATCAGGAGTAATCTTCACTTTCTTCATCTGCATAGTACTGTGAGCAAAGGACTGATTCCCAGGATAATTATAATCCCAGGAAGACAAGGAGCCAATTCAATGCCAGAAGTCAGTGAAGGCACTGGACAAAGCAAAACTGCATCTCATCTTATTCCTAAACCATCTGAAATCAGGTATACAACACAGAGCTCACCGCTGGGTATCAGTGAGCTGAGGTGAAGACTCACAGAATCCAGGTGAAACCGGGTGAGGCCTCTCAGCTTTGTTTCTCCACAAAAATCTCCTTCCTTATCTATGTCCCCCTGTATAAGTAGGCAACATGTGAGCACCAGTGAAATCTGTCAGAAAAGAAACCATCAATTCTGTCCCATTACATTAGTTTCCAAGTCAGGAGTGAGGGATATCAGCCTAGACACTAACACAGCTGACCTAGATAGAAGTAACAAAATACATATTTCAATGCATTTTTGCTTTAAAAGTTTCAGGTGTGAACAATTTTAGGGAACTAATTAAAGTTACATTTACAGGGACCAAGCCAGGACATGTATTCAGAGCATTCAAAAGCTAAGCATAGAAGACGATTTTTCTTTAATACTGGAAAGACTAATTCCTGGTTTTAGTAGGAAATATAAAAACAAAGTGTGAATGATTGTTTATGCTTTTTGCAAAATTTAAGACACTTAGAAATGAACCAAAACATATAAATACAGGATGTGGAAGATTTTTGTACCCTTTTTACAGAGAAGTATATTCATTATATCTGTTTATAATATTGGTAACATCCTGCATTAACCAATGACTCATAATGTTTCTCTCTTACTCCTTAAACTGGTTGCATTCCTGAGAGCTGTATTCAAACAGCAAAGATAAAGGAATACGTATTTCTGTCTCCATTTCCTATTTTTGGAAGCAATCAAGAATATACATTAACATCAAAATAAGGTTTCTTATTTTTAGTTTATACTAAAAAAAATTAGTCTGTACTTGAGCAGTTAACAACCAAGCAAATGAAGCTTATTGACCATGGTTTTTTTTTATTAATAATAGATTGTGGATAATTCTTCCCATGGTTTAGAGATGAAAAGAAAAAATTTATTAGTATACTACAGCAAACAACTTCTGCTGATTGAAGTTTAGCTGTTACTTTCCTTTATTGTGTATGGTGAAAGAAGAGCTTCATTAAAGTACACAAGAATTCCTGAGACATTTTTGTATTTTTCTTTCTTATTTATGTTACCTCTTCCCACTAAATAATTTTAAAAACAGTATTATTTTATCTTCTTTAACTGTATGTCATCCTACCTCCCCAATACGACTAACATAAAGTCTAAGCCCCACTGAGGTGCTATCTAAACTGTTATATTATGGCTTAAATGGCACTGATTTTCAGCTCTTATGCAGTCCCTCTGCACAGAGGGAGGGAAATCAAAGACAATTTTACTCTGTAAGATTAGAATTTTATCCTACTAATTAATTATTTTGAGATTTAGAGACTTTTACTGCTGGCCACTGATCATCCAGCTGTGCAGTTTGCTTCTGTGCATTTGTTCTCTTAACTGATGCTTGTACAAATAAACCAGTCTTGACTAATAATTTAAAATGCAGCAATATATTTTCTGCAGTATGTACATCTTATGTAGATCCTATGCAGTCTTCTGTTTTATTCCAATGATTTATATTGGAGTTGAAAATTATGCAATGTTCAAGGGAATGATAAATTAGTCAGGATGTCAGTCCACAGGGCACGAACACACAAATGACCCCAGTTTAGAACCTTGTGGGGTTTTTTTCAATGCTGCGTTAACTGTAATTCAGATGCATTCTTTAAAATATCAGCATTTTCATCATTGATGTCACTTTTTCAGCAGATAAACAGAAAAACAAAGGTATTGCTTGGCTATAAACACTTGCAAACTTCCTGAAAGTAGGGTGATTTATTTCAGTACATGGATGCCTTACATCTGTCTTTGCACTGCACTGCTCTAGACACTGAGAAACCATCCACTGTACTGTGGTGCACTCAAAACCAAAATGAACATAGTCAATTGTCAGCCAGGTTATAGGAGCCAAAGAAGCAGCAGCTATATTTTCTTCCTCAGGGCACTAATGGGTTTTCCTTTTAGCTTCATATAATTTTTTGTTTTAAGATCCTAAAGATCTGTGTGTTCAAAGGCATTAAGAGAAATGAGATAAGGAGAAAAGAAATATCCTAGTGGTCCATTGTGATTATACAGCCTGGAAGTGGAATTACATATTTCTAAGCTTCCTTTCCTTACTTACTACACTTTTGAAGAAAAAACTTAGAAAAGCATTCTTTCAAAAAATATAGGGGTAAAGTATGAATTCTTCAAACATAACATCTGAATTTAAAGTTTTAGATAAGACCTACTAAAGGTCCCATTATTACTGATACTCTGTTGCTTCTGAACCTTGCGCACCTCCTGCTGGCTTTTCCCTGAGACACATTATTTTCAGGCTGAAAGCCTCTCTAAAAAGCCACCTGCAGGGCTCTTTAATTGGCCCAGTTTAAGGTGGAGAGTCAAAGCAGGAAATGTGGAAAGAATAACTAAGCTGTTATTCATTTGTCTCTCTTAAAAGGCTGTTGTGATGCTTGAACAAACTGCTAAATAGGTACATTGCACATCTCAAACAGTTTTTAAAATATAAATGACATTTTTATGTTTCATGAGTCAGAGGAAACTTGGGAATCATGTGCATACTTGGTTGGCTGGACTTTCTAATGTATTTCTTTCTTCCTGGTGCTCATAAAATATAGGCATGCACACGGATTTTAAGGAGTCTGGACAGAGGTCTTTGCTCTGCTCCCCAATTCTCCCTGTTCTGTCTGCCAACCAGCTGGTGAGCAGTGGGAGTACTTGCACTGTCAGCTTCTTCCCTCATTTCATTTTAGTTCAGCCTATCCTTCCAATAAATTTAAACAATAATGAAAGGGGTTTATATATTTTCCCACAGATTCATGTTTTGTTTCATTACAAGTACAAAACATAATAGAGAGTTTAGAACTCTGTAAAGGCAGGACAAAACCTGGCCTAATATTTTCCTTACTATATTTCCACTGCAATTTTTCTACACGTTAATTAATGAAATTTTAACATGAGGAACTCATTTCAGAATACTCATCAGCACAGCTCTGAAAAAACCCACTTTCTAAGCTACTTTCTACCTGACCTTTCTACCTCTTCCAGTTTCAAAACAATGGTTTAATTCCTGGATTTTTGGCTTTAAACAAGATCAAATCTATGATAAGTAGTTAAATCTAACTATTTGTTTTACCTGTTGCTGTGCTTTTTCTGAAAATAGAAACAAAGTGAAAAACCTCTTCAGGCAACTAAACGGAAAATTTTCAGATCTGGTAGATTTTTATCAGAGTGAAAATATCATTATTCACATGGTTCCAATTATGGAAAGGAAGTGCCTCTAACTTTCGTACCTGGTTGTAATTTAAAATTCTACTCTACTGCACTAGTCACTGAAAGGGAACTGTAGATTTGTCTAACAGTTTTCTTCCTTGTTGAGTAATGTGTGATCAGTTTCTATCTGAAATTGTCTAGTCTCATATTGCAGCCATTGGAATTTCTCACACTGAAGATTCTTCTATTATTTGAATTCTCTTCTCTGAAACAGTTATAATCTATGACTGTGGCAACACCTAACCTTGATCTGCTGCTCTTTGTCAGTTCTCAAAAAGAATATGAACTTGTTTAGCTCTATCACTAAAGCTAACAATGCAAATTATGTAGAGTATAGCAAACAGTATTTGCAGTATATCCACACTGACAAACAAGCACATCTCGGAAGTAAACTTTTTTTAGCATTCTGTGCTTAATTGTTCTGTTGAAAAAGGTAGAAAAAAATTTATGTTACCATGCCATTCTATTTATTTTTGTTATTATCTTTTACACCAAGAGCTAAAAAAGCCATTAGCATCTCTTAAGAGGAATCATCTTTTTGACATAATAACATGGAGATCACATTTGTCTGTACAAATGCAAACTAGAATGGTGTAGAAATATCACCAAAGGGAAGGTCCTTTTTGCCTTTACTGGTTTTAGATGCATGTGTCAGTGACAATATATTCATTCTATCTTTTGACTTCTATAATCGAATGACAGAATTTATGATAATAAAAGATGAAAAAAAATTAAAGCTTTCCTAAAAAGAAATGATGAAAAATATGCATGGAAAGTGGTTTGGCGAAGGCGAACCCAGCATTAAAAAGATTGCCTGTCTATAGTGAAGGCAAAATTTATAAATAATCAGAGACCTTCCTGAAACAAGCTGAATTAATAAAATCACTCCTATTGATATTTTCCTACAGATAAATTGACAGAGACCACAAATTAAGTTCCACTTCATGTACTTTCTAGAAGAAGATAAAATATTTCAAGGAAATTTCAGTCTCCTCAATCATGACAGCTTTGCTTTTTTTTCGAATACTTAAGTGGTCCTTAAGAGAAAAACCTGTTCTTTAATGTAAGGCATAGGTCATATGAGGTACAACAAATAGGCTCTTTTTTGTTCTGTGGTATCCACTCGTAAAATGTGGAGAAGTTTGCAAGGCACTGTAGCATGCACCCTTTGCTAGCTACCAGAATATAGAATTAGAGACTTAGCTGTCAGGATACCGACATTTGGCTTTCAGTCTCTACTCAAAGACTGCTTGCTAATCTATACAGTTAAGAAACTTACTTCCAGATAGCTTAAAGTTAGGATATACCCTGACTGACACTGGGAAATGCAGTATTGAGTCTCATGATGCTGAATTAGATACACCATGTATCCCCCTTGTGCCTGTCCACTGCCTGAAAATTTAAAGCTTCTGCTTTCAGCTTTATGGATCTTATTTCTCATGTCCTTTGGTTTTATTTCAAGTATTTTAGGTTTGATATTTATTTGCAGAAAGAATGGAAAGAAACATATTGGACAAAAAATTTCCCAGACAAACAGAAAGGGATACAAGTCATCCTACATGAATTTTCTTCTCAGCCTTATGATTTTGCAGTAAACTAAAGAATGAGTCATTATCAAGTAAAATAACTACTTGAATCCTTTCTCTGTATTACCAGCATGTTTTTTTCTGCCACTGCTCATTAAAAAAAAAAAAAAAAGGAAGAGAGGCCAATACCTACTTTATGCCATGCAGCTATCGCATTATAGCAGACCAATATGCAGCTTTAGGGGCATGACCAGCTTCTGCTCTCTTTAAACTAGTTTGGCACCACAATGAGAAAACAGAGCTAGAAAATTTCGCTTCCAGATGCATACTGTAATGTTCAAAATACTCCTGGTTCTAAATTTTTGATTGTATTTTGCACATTTTATGATGATACTCAGTTCTTCCAAACATTCAGATTTGAAATATCTAATATTAAAACATTATTTTATGTGGATGTTGGGACATGCTTTATAGAGCTAATAAGAATTTATTGGCAACTGGACTTATAACAGATCTAAGTCCTTATGTGCAGTATTTCAGGCCATGCTGTCTTTCTCTTCTGTCTATCAAATCTATAAATAATGAAGGGAATGATTACTACTCAAGCTTGAGAAAGGTTTTTCCAAGGGCTCACCTTGGAATTTCAGCCAGATTGAAACAGCTGTATAGAGTAGGTGGGACAAAGGGCAAAAACTAAAATTAATCACCAACAAACAAATAACACCAGCACCACCACAACCACAAAAAAAAAAAAAAAAAAAAAAAAAGAGTGGGGACCTAATTTCAGGAGCTATATTCACAACAAAATCTGGAAGAGCAGACACTGGAGAATAATAGCCATTCAATTTCTCTTTAGAGGTGTAAACACCTGTGGGTTGAAAAACTCCTGTCAACATAGAACTGTTAAGATTGTTAAGCTGCATTTCTATGAGATTTTTTTTTTATCTTAATGTCTTTCTGTCCGTCTTTATTTAGTTATGTTTTCAGATGAATCTTCTCATTCAGTATTATTATTTTCATTTAAAGAAAATAATTGCTTTAGCAGCATGATTGAAAAGATAGAAAATTCATTGAATCTGTTCTAGGTTATTGCTGGTCAGTGTCTTTGTTCACTTGGATTTTTCTTTTCTAATTAGTAACTTTAAAAAAATGCAAATGTTTTCGGGGGGTTTTATCATGTTTAAAAATAGCACAGTGCAGACATAAGAGAACAAAGCAGCCTCACTTTCACAGACACAGTTTAGGATGTAATCAAACAGCAGGCTCTAAAGGAACACCTGCACTGAAACCTTGCCCACCTCCTCCTACTTATTCTTCTCTGGCAGCAGGCCTGATCTGGACTGCCAGCTCCCATCCGCAAGCAAGGACAGCTGCGAGATAGAAAGAAAGCTCATCTTCATCAAAACACTCTTTGAAGCTCTTCTGAGGATAAACATTCTTCATTTATTAACAGCTTAATGCTTTGATAAAAGCTCACTTTGTTAAGTAGTTTGCCTTTCAAGAACTGCCCACGTAGATATTTGCATGAAGTTCATAAGGACTTTAGGACAACATGGGATTGCCAGAAATATTGTCGAAGGCATAGATATAAAAACAGAGACCATATTCCTACTAGAAAAAGAGAGGAAAATCAAAGGAAACTTATGTTCAGCAGGCTTTACCATTTTCTGTGTTAACATAGTCCTGTATGAAAGTGCAACTATGTATAATGCTAAAAATCTTTCTGCTTGATTTTGAGGAAATAAATGCAAAGGAAAGTTTAACAGGGTGTATGCAGTTATACCTATAAGAAAGCAAAAATACAACGAGGACTTAAAACCCAGCACTACTTATCATAACAGTCATTTGCACATACTGAGATAAAAATAAGTGAAACAAAAATTACTGCCTTGTCATAAGACATGTACTTAACTGGTTTCAGTACTAAATTCTCCCAACTGCAGCAAGTGAGTAAAATTCAGCATGATATGAATTCACAAATAACAAAATCTTTTATGTTATAAATCACTGTTATATCTTTCCACAGTTGCCTTTAAAGTACTGCTGCTGCTGTCTTTTAGAGTGAAGCTGAAAGGCTGCAACACCCCAAAGTGACTATGCAATTGACAGTCCAGTGAGACTATTCAACTGCATGAACTAAATCTTTTCACTTATCTTGTTAGATTATTATTCCTTTCTATTCCAAGCTGGGTAACTGACCAAAGCAAGATCAGAAAACAAAATATATGGCCTACCGTTGAAAAAAATTGAAAGGATTAAGCACTGAGGAATTTAATTGAAGGCCCACTATGAGAACAGAAGAAATGGGTAAAAGAATCTATTGAAGTATTTTGCTACAAGTCCACAGGAAGTCAGTGAAATTAGGGCCACAAAGACGACTAAGCACTGGAGCATCTTTCACATGAGGGGAGGGTGAGACAACTGGGACACTTGCCTGGAGAGGAAAAGGTTCAGTGGGTGGCTTATGTCTTATTGAGGTATGTAAATTCCCAGTAGGTGGGTGAAGAAAAGGAAGCCAGATTCTTTTCAGTGGTGCCCAGTGTCAGGACCAGAGGCAATGGGCACACAATGAAACATGGGACATTTTTCCTCTGAATATCAGGGAACACTTATTTCTTCCTCTGAGGTGATTGAGCACTGGCACAGGTTACTCAGTGGTGGATCTTCCATCCTTGGATGCAGAATGCAAGCGAGCATGATCCTGAGCAACCTCCTCTAGCTGATTCTAGCTCAAGTGGAGTCTTGGAATAAATGATCTTAATAGGTCCCTTCCAGCCTCAGCCACCCTGTGGTTCTGTGTTATGCCTCCTGGTTTGAGGACAGTGGATAAGGGACAGGAAACGTTATCCATACACCACAATAAAGAATGTCAATGGGCTGAGTATCCAAAGAACTTGTTCCTGGGTGTTAGCACTTCTTTGGGGTAAGTAAAAATCACTGTATGACATTCATATGTGTGATAAATAAGTACTTATTTTTAGCTATAGTTTATTTAATTAATAGGAACTATCTCAAATTTTAAAATAAATATAATTATTTGAAGAAATTTCTACAGAAAACCTCATACAAAGAAAATAGTTTATGACACAAGATATTCAAGATAAGGGGTATTTTAAATTTATGTTGATGAAATTAATCTTATCTGTCCTTATGAACATGTTGCTGACAATTTCTTGTTAAATAGGTCAATCACATAGTTTAAAGATTGTTAGTATTGCTTCTTATTTTCTACTGACTAAAATTAGATTGATAGGTAATAGACAACCAAATAAAATTTTTGTCCTCTTCCCTTTCCTACCCAAACCTCCCAAACATATTCAAGTTTTGTATATATGGAAAAACATGATCTACTTGGAAAAGTTGCACCAGATTTACTTAGTTTCATAGATAGTAAATATGGCTAATGTCTGAGATGCTAATCTTCCCCATAACAGGTACACTTATTGGAGTTGTAATAAATATTAATATAATGAAACTTAAGCTACAGTTTAACAGACTAAATATTTTTGAGGAAATAAACCCAAAGCATTCATTTCAAGGAAAGTTTTCTTTACTTTTTCATTACAAAATATAAATAATAATGAAACATCTGATTTTCACTACTACTTTTACTACTACTACTACTACTACTACTCCAAAAAAGAAAAAAAAGGATTTGTTTTATCACCTGAAAGATACCCTCCCTGGGAAAATATTATGGAGTGTCTTTCCGCTCCCAGAAGGAAACATCACTGTTAATTTATAGCTTTCACTCTCAAAATAGGAAATTCTGTTCATTCAGCATTTACACAGCTTTTGGTTCTACTACAGATGGAGTCAACTCTATCACTAATTTAGCACAGTACTTGTATTTTGTTAATGTTAGTTTTGGCATGGGTTCAGGGTGTTTCATACACCTGGGAAGAAAAAAACTACTGAAGTAATTTTTTATAGTAAAAAATCTAATATCTGTCTTTCCAGTGTGAAGAAATACCTTGATAATGTCTCAGTCTTTATGCATTTTTACCTAGAACTAGTCAACATTTCTCTCTAAAACAATATTTTTACATTCTTTAAAATCGTGTGGCCTTATTTTCGTCATGTTTTATTTGTATTACAAGAACCGATGCAATTCAAAATTAACAACTCTGCTGTCAGTTGCTTTGGGGGCTGAGCTGGAGGCATTTAGTTGTGACGGCCAACAATTACAGTGTTAGCCAGAACCATATTCAAGGAACACACGTTCAAAATAGCAGCAAGGGAATGTGTTCCCTCTGTGTTCCAGTAGCGAACATTTAATGGAAGAGCACTGCACACTACATGTTTTCCTTTCAGTAGGCAACAGAGTAAGTCAAATGGAAAACACCAATGAGAAAAAAGATCCTGAAGCATTTCAGAGATTTCCTCTGGCTTCTCAAAGCTTTCCACAGGGATCTGGAAGTCTGGAGGTATTCAAAAGGGTTGGAGTCCATTAATCTCTTCTTTTCACAAGTATTTCACAGAGTGTAAACTATATTTTCTATGAAAGAGCAGTAAGCTCTAGCAAGTTTGAGGCACTAGCAGTACCTTTCATGCAATAAAATATAAAATTATTATGACAATTGCAATGATTATAATGTATAACACTTTCAATTTTTTTTTTTTTTTTTCTGAATGACAGAATCTGATATAAGCAAATTTTGTGCAGGTACAGCTCAGGATTACAAGGCAGTGCAAGGAGAGAAAAGGAGGCAACATTAAAAAAATACACAGCAACATGTAAATTCAGGGCAGGGAAGGAAAGAGTATCTCCTCCAAATGAGGGTCTGTAGTGATTTTTTACAATTCATGGGGCTAATAGTTAAGATAAGTATCTAGAAAATATTTTCTAACTTATATCATACTTACCAGGCATATGAAGAGTAGTTTGAAGCAAGACATGCAGATATATGTATACACATGCTGATGATATTCTTTGAGCTTAATTGACTTTAAAGAGACATTCTCTCTGAGTAAGGTTTCCTGGTAGTGATTGCTGTGAAAGAATTTTGATTTTCAAGACGCAGAAAAGATGCAAAAAATAGAAAAAATGACTGATGGATAACAAAAAAAGAGAATTATTCATGAAGCAGCTAGAGAGAATGTGCATCAAATTTTCTTTTGACACATAACCTGAGTCTATAGGGTAAAAATATTGCTTGAGTTACCAACATAACAACATAAACTAGTTTAAGTGATTTCTTACTAGATTTGTTCTCAAGTATAAAATTTTCCAAACCAAGAAGTGTTAGGAAAGAGCTTACTTTCTCTCATTCCATTTTTTATTCCTAGGGTAGGTTTGTTTAGTTCAAATTCGATAGAAAACTTGCTAATTCTGTAACTGATCAACAATTTTACTGGAAGTGTATCAAATATTTCATTAACAGACATACAAGAGATAGACTTAGTTTCCAATAGTGCTTCTGCAAAGCCAGCTTTAGTTCAGGGACAGTTAATTTGAATCTACTGACATGTCTTTTTACATCCAGTCAGCTACTTTCATCCACTTTTCTATTTCTTACACTTGTTCCTCTCTGATCAGTCTCGATCCCTCCTTTCCCCTCCTTTTGGCTTTTCCTCTAAGCAATCCACCATGCTACACAAATTACCACAATACCCTAAACTGCTCCATAATAACCTTTGCACAATTACCAAGTATTTTTCCCCTGCAACTGTAATATGCCCTATCTCTCTTATTTCAGTAGCACTCCAGACTGCAAGGCTTTCTGGAGATAGCAGGTTTGCTCTCCTCAGTGGGTTTTGTAGCAAGGCAAGAAACGGCTCAGTCTTAAACAGTCTAAGGAGTCGCTGATTTGGGTGCCACAGGCCCTCACCAGATTACAAGGTTTCCTCTGCCCATCACTGCTCTTTTTGTCTCCCTGGGCCTCTCGGTGTGCTGTGACTAGCCCTTAGTGCAATCTTGCAGTATGACAGAAGAAGCTGATGGTAGGAGACCAGCCCGAGGTGGAGGATTGTCAACACTGGAAAATGCCTATAACCCTGCTGCATGAAAGAACAGTTGTCAAATACGTTGTCAGAAATGTGGTATCAACCCAGAAAAAATGCATGAGCAAAGACCTTGAAGTGTCTATTTTCACAACATATTCCACCAAGTTAACCTACAGCAAAAACTGTCACTCCCTCCACAATAAATTTCTTACAAGGCAAGAAGCGTAAAAATTATGCCACATTCCACTAAGGGGAACTGTGGGGAGTTCTTTTAAAAAAGGATGCTCTAGGACAGAATTAAGACAAACGAGGCAAATACTATATCTGAGAACCATTTATTGCTAACAAAAATGTGTTGCCTACTAAAGAAGAATAGGAAAGGCAGAAAAGGAGGAAGGAAAAAGAAGAAGAACGGGGTGACAAAGAGAGGGGAGACAGAAAAAAAGCAGGCATTACCGGCAGAACTTGAGAATGCGCCGTCGACATTCAGCTGGCAGGTGGTGTGTGCACACTGCCTGCTGGGGAGCCTGCACAGCTCCCGGAGAGGTGCGCCGCACAGGCCCAGCTCCCACTGTTACGGACGGCTGGGTACGGGGTGAGTGGGTGGGCGCTTGGGCAGGAGGTGCAGAACCTTGGACAGGGTCGCAGCGGGGATCACAGCGGCAGACTGGATCGGAGAATCAGGGTTGGAGGCAGGCAGCCTAGGCAGGGATGAAGGAGGCAGGGTGTTGGGCAGGAAGGCAGGGAGGCAGAACGGGTGAAGGCTGAAGCAGGCGAGGGAGATGAAGTGGGCAGGACACAGGCTAGGCAGGAGGCTCAGAGGTGGCCAGCAGGTGTCCAGCCAAGTGTCCAGCAACATCCAGCAAGAGGAAGAGCAAATGAGAGAGCGAGGGCAAGCAAAAACCTTCCAGGGAGGGCAAAAGCCCAGCAGCTTGTGACACAGTTACTTTTACACCCCTTGGCTTCTCCCAAGGTGTGCTCACTGCCGGGAGACTATTGGCCAGCCAAATGTTCAACTGCAGTCCATTGGTGGAGATTTTTTGCTACCTTTCTGGAGGGCACAGTGTCCTTGGTGGTCTCCTACTGACTGCTTACTCCATATGAGGCTTGAAATGGCTGTCAGGTGAAGTATCCCGAGAGACAAGGCTTTCCTCCATCTTCTCCTACCTTCCTCCTGCACGTGGCATCTGTGCAGCCCCTCCACAACATACCTCTGGTCGAACAATGTTGAGACAAAAATCAAAATTAAATTGATTCCTCACAATACATCTCCCTGATCTTTTGGGCTCAGCTGACCACACAGATATGTGTTAGTTTCTTCTCATTATCATGACTCCTGATCCAGCATCAGGCTGCTTCCAAAGACAAATTTACATGATAACCTTGTCTTTGTCACAAACAGAATTCTTAAGAAATTTCTTTAAGAAAAATATTTGAAAGGAGTGAGGTTTGGGTGATGGTAACACAAAAAAGTGTTGAATTGTACTTTATTCCATCGAAATAAATTTTAAAAGAAAATTTTAATCCCTCACATTCTTTGAAATAAATACTTAGTTTGGAAATTGTCATGCACAAAGGTGAAAGGTAAATTGTGTGAGTCACCATTAGAATAGAAGTTTCCTATAACAGGATTAATATGGAAAAAATTGATGGGAATATATTAAGCAGATTATAGCAAGCCTATGAAATAAAACCAATTCCCCTGCATGAAAAAAACCAAACCAACCCAGCCCAAAAAACATCCCTGAATTTAAAAAAAAATCCTCTATACCAAAATGAAAAAAAAAACCAAAACCATCCCAAAACCTAAGCCTCTCAGTGTTTTCAAGACTTGCCAGTAGTATGAGGTTCAATAAGGCAAAGTGTCAGGTCCCACACTTGGGTGACAACAACCTCAGGTCGTGCTACAGGCTGGGGCAGAGTGGGTGGAAAACTGCCACGGAAAAGGATCTGGGGCTGAACATGAGCCAGTGTGTGCCCAGGTGGCCAAGAAGGCCAATGGCATCTTGGCTTCTGTCAAGCATAGTGTGGCCAGCAGGACTAGGGCAGTTTTCATCCCCCTGTGCCTGGCACTGGTGAGGCCACACCTCGAGTCCTGTATTCAGTTTTGAGCTCCTTTACTGCAACAAAGACATTGAGCTGCTGGAGCATGTGCAGAGAAGAGCAATGGCGCTAGTAAAGGGTCTGGAAAAACTGAGGGAGCAGGAGGTGCTTAGCCTGGAGAAAAAAAAGCTGTGGAGAGACCTTATCGCACTTCCTGAAAGGAGATTGTATTGAGGTAGGATTCAGTCTCTTCTCCCAGTGAAAAAGTGACAGTTTGAGAGGAAATGGCCTCAAGTTGTGGTCCAGAGGCGGTTCGGATTAGATATGAGAAATTGTATTTGCATGGAAAGGGTTGTAAAGCATTGGAAAAGACTGACCAGGAAAGCGGTGGAGTCACCAGATCTGGAAATATTCAAAAAACATGGGGGGAAGGCACCTGAGGACATGGTTTAATAAACGTGGTTGATCCTTGGACTTGACGATCTCAGAGGTCTTTTTCAATCTTAGCCAATCTATGATGCTATGAAAGCTGATTGTTTGAGATTTGGATTTCATTTATGCACACTCCCATTACGAGTGCATGGCACAGTGTAGCTTTCCAAAAGGAGAGAGATTTTAATCAAAAAGAAGGGGTGCAAGTATACTGCATAAAATGTATATTCAAAATGTACATACTGAACAATTTTAAATTCTATTCATCATATTCATTATCGCCTTAAACCAGAGGTCAAAGCCTGTTATGTTTGCATTAAATGAACTTCTAGCTTAGAAGTTTAATTTTTACATTATTTTTAGATAAATTTCTTTGAAATGTTTTAGAAACTTTCTCATAAAGCTGAAATTGCATTTGCCAAAAAGTCCCTCATGAATGTAGGAAAAAACCTATACATTTTTTTATCTATGAAGAATACTCTGTGCAATTTGAGTTAAACTAGAATTTGAATAAACAGAGTCAGAGTGAGCGAAAGAGTAAAAATAAGATGGAAATCAACAATAAAATTATTATAGTAGTATTTACATTCTGTTCTGACTTCACTAAAGTATTACAAAGACCTTTCATTCATTTTCTTTCATACAAAATTTCATGGTCAACATTTAAAATGAAATTAGGCTATGACATACAGAGCATCTAATCTTGATATTAAACAAAAAAATCAATTCACCCTTTTTTCCTTCTTGCTATTTATTTCTGTATACAAGGCAATGAGTAGAACTGACTGGACCAGACAAGATGGTAAAATGCTGATTAAAAGATGTTAATTTATAATTCAGTTAAGAGGATTATTTTTCACTCTGCTTCTTTGACATACAAGAAGGACTAGTTTGTTACCTTCGCTCACATTGGACAGAGTATGCATGTGTGCAAAGAAGAGCAAAAGAAAAAAATCATGGCCTGACAGCCAGCAAATTTTATTAATATATTTTCTATGTGATCTTGGAAATCTCTTGAAAATTGCAGTGATATATACTTGCATCTAAATATTTCTGTTCTAAGTTTTTCCAGGCTTTCGAATGCCCCAAGTAATTTTTGTCACTCTAGGAATTGCTTCATATTCTTCTATAACATGCATGTTCTTTTTTCTAACAAATCAGTGCACCTAAAAATGTTATCTGTCAGGAAATTACAAAAATTCAACTTCAATTTTTTAAATGCACATCTAATAAAATATTTACGCGGGAAAATATTAAATTAGTGAGATTTGCACAGTTTTAGTAGCTCTATAATTCAATATGTGAAATTCAGATAAAAATCCACAGTAACCTCAGTTACTTGGGAACTGTGTTTGTATTAGTGAAGTAGAAACATGAAACAGTTGAAAAAATACTTAAAACATATTTTCTTCACAGACATGCCTTGTAGAATCTTAATAATTGTTTGAAAAGTCAAATAAAACAAAATTTTATTGCAATTGAAGAAAAAAGATGACATAATATTCTTTACAGTGTTAAGAAATGATGAATATAAAAATAATAAAATACGGATTTTGATAATGTCACCACATTTGACTTATCTTGCATGAAAAGGTCAGAGTCAGAGTAATTTGTAAGATTCAAATGAAGTCTCAAGACATATAGGGCAGAAAATTCAGTAGTTTCTCGGTTATATTAAAAGGTTACTCGTTCATAGGCAGAAAATGTATCTTTAACTTTGACATGTTGAGTGCACTATCACAAGAACTGTTCATAACTGAAGTTGTTCTTTTAACCAGTAAATTTTCTGGATACATAAGGGTAGATCAGTGATATAAAGGAGATTTTAAAATAGTTATAATTTTAAAAAAACCCAGTTTTATAAACAAAAAAAAACCCCTAAACCAAAACAAACAAACAAACAAACAAACAAAAAACCCCAGGATGCTTTTTCATGCCTTATATTTTAAATTCCTGTTTCTGAAAGTGGTGAATCTATTCTTACCCATGTATAGTAACTGCAAACTGTGTAAGAACTGGAAAGAAGATGGAACTACTTGTTTATAAATATCTGTCTTTTGAAATGTGGGATGTGAACTAAGACTAAATCTTATCTCATATGGATAAGTAGAAAAAAAAAATCATGTAAGGTATTTTTCATACAGCGTACAACAGATAAAATTCACTTTTGTTCATTGTGCCTGCAAGAACTTTATGATTCTTGAGTCTTAACATGCGATATTACAAATATCTTTTTGTATTTAGCATAAAAAACTCATTCCCCAAAGCGAAGATTTGCTCTGTAATTCTCTGTATTTTACTCTACAAGCCACTGCCTGGACTTTCATGCTCAAGAAAAGATGCTGACATCCAAGAAATGATGCCCCAGGAAAGAGAATGGAGATCAATGAGATGTTTCAGTCAATAGGGACAAGATTCAGGTCTGCAGATATGAAATGTCACCTGCAGTGGCCAAGGGTGGATAGATGTGACATGGAACCTGAGAAGTACCATCTGAGATGCTCCAGCTGCTCCTCTAGCAGAGTTTGGGTGCAACTTTGGTAGTACTGATTTAATTACTACTAAAAGTTACAAGATCTTAGCAGATAACACTCGCATACATTTCTGGCACCTAATTTCAATACAAAAAACGTAGCTGAATACCCCCATTCCAATCCATCAGTACAGGAGAAGCTCAGAAGGAACTAGGAAATAACAAGGATTCTCAGTGTAGGGTAATTTTTTGTGGTTTTGTTTTTTTAATTTGTGAGGAAGAAACATCGTGACTGAATCCAATCAAGAATGGATGCTACATATAATTAAACCCCAAATTTAGCAGATTCAGTCTTCAAAGATCTTATTGAAAAGCTTGTTGCTCTACAAAATTTTATCAAGAATGTTTGAAAACCTCAAAAACTTTCTTTCTAAAAGCATGATATTCATTCTAAGGATAGTGTTTCTGTGTTCCTGCAATGCCCATTCTAATGACTCTTGCCCTGGATATTGGGACCCAGAAGACACTTGCTAAAAACCTGAAATAAAATCCTGTAATATTGTTGGGGAGATAGTTGTATGTATTCATGGCATGATAATATTAGAACAGAAGATCTGCTGCCCTGTATCAACAGCCTAATCCAGTTTAGTTTCTGATAATGAGGTGTATAATTGCTTTAAAGGAAGATGTAGAAATTATTGCATAACTGCAAGAATTTGGAAAAGTAAATTAGTAAGAAATTTCAAGTTGTGGAGGGCACAAATTATGGTTAATATTAAATATTTCAGGAATAAGGAATTTATAAATAATTGAACCATTAATAGCAATACAAAGGTTAATGTGGCTGGAAATGTTGAAGTGGACATTAAAAAATGGAAAAGAGAGGGTATTTTTACAGCATTAATTTCATGAAGCTACAACAGAATGGACTATGTCAAAAGGCTATAACATGGTTTTCCTCCTTCTGTTATGATGGAAATCAAATATTTTGAATTTCATCTTCCTCATCCTTATACAAATCAGAGGAAACTGTCTGGAGTCAATGCAATTTCTCTGGGCTTAAACTAGGAACACGGTAAGTATTATCAAGATGTTAATGGTTCAGATAAACTGGTATGGTGGAGTGAAAAGATACTCAAGGAAGGTAAGAAATATTAATTTTGAATTGTAGGCACTTGTATACAAAAATGATGGATCTCAAATAAAATTCGAAAGCATTTTCTCATCGTATTTCCTCTCCACTTCTGTCATTATTCACTTGGCTTTCTGGCCAAGTTATTTGTCTTTGATAGAGATCTATATCCACAGATCAAAATTTGAACTCTACACCACACAGACTCATAGAGCACTGGTGGCCTTTGTCCCTTTGCCTTGGGCATCAGGGAGCTCACTCCCACCACTGGATGTGCCCGGCCCAGATGGGGGTCCAGCACCTATTTGTAATGTCTCCACTGCAGACTCTGCTTGCTGCACTGTCAACATACAGGGACATGTTTCTGTCCCCCACCAAAGGACTGGTTTTTAAAAATATTTTTGGCTTTCTTTATTAGACTTATGGCCTAAGCCTGGAAAGGCTTTTCTAGCCATGTAGCCTCAGGACAATCTCTTTGACTTTCTCCGTGTCTAAGGCCAAAGAGCACTTGTCAACAAGCTTATTGTCATCCTCCCATTTTCCTTCTCAAATTTATTACCAAAGTGTGAGGTTATGTACTGCACAATTTTTCTGATGTGTCTTTGTTTTCCAGATCATCTACATTAATCTAGTCAGTTAGAGCTGGTCAGATACAGTCAAGGTCTTCTTTGTCAGGGAAGTGCTTTAGGGTGAGCTTCACCCCATGACACTGTGACATTTTAATTGGATGTTATGTCCAGAGATGACTTTGTTTTTGAAACCTACTTATAAAAAAGAAGTACATAAATGCATGTCTTTTGCTATTTATCCATATAATTTACCCAGAATACTTTTTCATAATATTTTCTCTATTCCATTCTTCAAAAAATATTTAAAACCAGGAACTTATATTCTGTTTGTGTCATCTGTTAAGAATTCTCTTAAGTATTTTTTGCCTGCATTACTTGGGGTTTGTGTGAATAAATATTTAGGAAGGAGTGGTGCAATGTTTAACGTGGATAAACTTCCTCTAAAATTAAGTTTCTACACTTCACTTTCTGTATTTGCTTTAAATGAATCTCCCATTCTATTCTCACAAACACCCCGCCCCTCTATTTTTGCAAATAAAAAGATCACGTTTTGGTCAGGACTTATGACACCACTGATCATGCAGTATGAACAGTGAAAATAGGCTACTTCCTACTACTCATTTATAAGTCTTTAAAATCCTATGGTTAATTTGAAAATCAAAGATGTAAGTATGATGATATTATAAACCACAGCTGGCATTTTAAAAAAGATTTTCCTAATATATACAGGATTTCCTCATATGTTAGGATTTACTTATATATATATGTGTGTGTGTGTGTGTGTGTGTGTGTGTGTGTGTATTTGAAATGAAATTATAATTAACTGGTAACTTTAAACAGCCAGCAAGAAAATACTCTGAGAAGAACCAAAAGACAAAATAAAAAAATGTACCATTTTATTTCAGAAAAATGTCTATATTCTACATTCTGCCTGTTCTGCCTATTCTGCTGTTCTGCCTGTTCTGTATTATATCATCCTGAACAGAGAAGAATTAGTAGCAGAAGCTACTCTAGTTAATCTACAAATATAATTATGCTATGGCTTTCTGTACTTAAAGTGAATAAGTGCTCCAGAGTACATTCATAAATACAGATGGTGCTACATTAAGGAAGGAAAGGGGAAGCAACTGTCAAGAACATGACTTGTTTTCTGCAAACAAATCTTAATAACTTAAAATAGACATCAAAGACTCAGTTAATGCAGAGGTGTCAGCAAGTGGCCTAGTATATCTAGAATAAAATGTGCAGTTAGGTAAATCACTACAGCAAGCGTTGATATTTGAAGTCACAGAAAGAATGCGTCACTTTAACAAATGGCAGGTAGGGCCATATGTATATGCTTTGTCTCCCTTATTTCACTGATCTCAATTGCAGCAAAAGATTTCCAGCACTAACTCCCAAGTCATGGCAGTGTGACCAGATGATGTGATGGTAAATTCCCAAATAGGAACTCTTAAATCAAAGAACAGTTATGTAATCTGTATGATTAGGTTAGCTTCTGAAGAGACCAAAAATATGCTAAAACCATGGGAGCTGAGGAAATCTGTCCTGGAGCAGAATTTTAGAGTGCCAACAATACTGGTGCTCTCAAATTTTTATAAACAGGGATGTTTATAAGCATCTAATACTTTATAATATATCATTACTTGGGTTCTTCTGTCAAAATTATTGCCAACAGATCTCTTTCAAAAAGACTTTTGCCTTTAGAGGGAGCTGAAAGAAGAATTTGTTTTATCCCTATTATTACAAAGAAGAATAATGGATAAACAATACAGACAATGGTGAATCATAATTTTTTATTTTATTCAGAATTACTACCCATGAACTTTTAAAGAGCTATTCACTGAAATTGCTCAGAAACTAAATGCCAGGGAATTAAAACATATGCTATTATATGGAGACTTCTGAAAGTGCCAGAAGCTAACTTCTGCCACTGAAACGATGCAGAAAGATTCATCAGTAAAGTGGCTGAATAATTTGTTCGTCAGTTTAGAGGAACTGACTTCTTTAAATATTGCATCTTATTGGGTCACATAGTCTTTTGTATGTCCAGGTTCGTCAAGTGGCCTCAAATCTGATCTGCCACAATGAAAAGGTCTTTGTTCCCCCAGTCCCTGCCTTGAGGTTAAAATACTTAAGAGAAGACAGATTGCCAGAGAAAACAGGCAAAAATCTTTCCCATGCTGGTTTTCACTAATTCTCCTGTCTTAATTATGGTGAAGAATACATCTTCCTTTACTAAGACATGTATTTGCAGAAACCCATCTTATAGNTCCCCCAGTCCCTGCCTTGAGGTTAAAATACTTAAGAGAAGACAGATTGCCAGAGAAAACAGGCAAAAATCTTTCCCATGCTGGTTTTCACTAATTCTCCTGTCTTAATTATGGTGAAGAATACATCTTCCTTTACTAAGACATGTATTTGCAGAAACCCATCTTATAGATTGTCATGGGTTGAGCATGAACCAGTGGTGAGGGTTGGACACGCCTCCAGATCCCATATTTAAAACAGAGAAAGCCACGAAAACCTCTCTTTTACTTCTGGCTTTCAAGCAGGTAACTGGGTGTCCGCGTGGTCTAGCGAGGCCGGGCCTGGCCCGGCCAGGGCAGCCCGGCCAGGGTGGCCCAGCCCCGGCCCGTCCCGGCCTGGCCCCGGCCTGCGGGGCGGCTGGGCTGAGCTCCTGCCGCCGCCGA